>RJWM01024266.1:0-30970 GCA_004363535.1 Dasyprocta punctata | reverse complement strand
CCTGCCAGGGCAGGCGCTTAAGCCACTGAGCCAAACTCCCAGCCCTGGTTTTTTGAAGCAGGGTCGCACTGTGTAGCTCAGGCCGGCCTTGTGCTCGCGTTGTAGCCCAGGCCGGCCTCGAACTCACAACGCTCCGCCTACCTCAGCCTCCTGAGTGCTGGGATTAAAGGCGTGCGCCACCACGCCCGGCTCTTTTTTTTTTTTTTGCGGCACCGGGGATTGAACTCACAACCTCGCACCTGCCAGACAGGCGCTTAAGTCACTGAGCCAAACTCACAGCCCTAGTTTTTTGAGGCAGGGTTGCACTATGTAGCTCAGGCCGGCCTTGCACTCACATTGTAGCCCAAGCGGGCCTCGAACTCACAACGCTCCTCCTACCTCAGCCTCCTGAGTGTTGGGATTAAAGGTGTGTGCCACCACACCCAGCTTAGGCCTATGTAGTTTCTATGCAGTGCAAGCTGCCTTGAACTTATGATCTTCCTACCTCAGCCTCCCAAAATGCTAGAATTACAGGCATCTATTACCACACCGTGTCTCTCTCTTTTTTTTTTTTTTTTTTTTTGATTGCTGTAAGTATTGAAAAAGTTTGTTTCTGTAAACTAAATGCACAGAAATTGAAGGTGTATTATTGTGGCAATATCACTCGATTCTTTGAGCATATCCTAAATCACAGGCCAGAAAATCACATGGTGATCTGTCATCCAACCATTGATTAATAAAGATCTGTCAACTAAAAGTTCATTGTCCTCAGACTTTGAAGATGAGGCCTAGAAGCCGCTGTCTCCTGGCAGGACTCACAAAGTGAGTGACTGACCTGCCATGCTCTGAATGGCCCCTCTGCAGTGCTTGAGGGAGGCCATCGGGCCTTGGGACTGGGATGGGGGCCAGGAAAGGAGAGCCTGCAGGGAGCTTCTTGGGTGGTCTGTTCCAGCTGAGTTGGAAAATGCATACTCCAGAGGTTATCATCTTGTTTTGCTCACTTCAGAATGGGAGTGAATCACAGACCTGGTTTCACTGGATTGTTGTGCTGATCAGATGGAATTGAGGCCATCCTTGTCAAGTAAAGTGTGCGACCAACTGCTGGCAGGAGACTGTATTACCCTCTGGCTTTGTAAAACAGTTAGGGTAGAGTCCTACTTAACCTGTGAGCGGATGCTCTGATGCATGTTTTGTTGTTGCTTTGTTGTATTTGCAGTGCTGGGGTTTAACCCAGGGTGTTCACACTGAGCTGCATCTGCAGCCTCTTAGTGTTTACTGTGAGTTGGGGTCTTGATCGGTTGCCCAGACTACGCTCAAAATTGGCATCTTCTGCCTCAGCCTTTTGATCAGCTGGAATCACAGGCGTGTGCCACCTCGCCCCGCTTCTTGGAGGGTTTTGAGCAGTGGGTGACCTCCCCTAGTTAGACTCAGAAGGGCCATGCTAGGTACTGTGTCAGAGCCAAGGGTTCCCAGGCGGCAGCAGGAATCACCCAGTGACTGCCGGTGATCCAGAGCAGCACGGCCGCATCTGTGAGGCAGGGCTGGGAGCTGGCAGGGCCCTGGTACACGAAGGGTGTGTTTGCTTGTGCTTCTTTTACAAGTCAGGGTCTCATTGTGCTGTCCAGGCTGACCCCAAATTTCTCCTATTGTGCCTCCCACAGAGCTGGGCCACAGGGAGAGGAGTAGGCTGCCCTGGCTGTGACATGTCACACACTGATGGGTAAACGAGGGAACTGTGACCTCCGGTGCCTTATTTGATCCTACAAGACCACTGTGTGTATCATTATCAATCCCACATTTTACTCAAAGAAAGAGAAGCTCAGAAGTGGGAGGAAGCTGGCTGTGGTGTCCCATGCCTATAATCCCAGAACTCAGGAGGCAGAGGCAGGAGGATCACCACAAGTTAAGCGGCCAGCCTGGCCTACATAGCAAGACCCCATCTCAAAAAAAAAAAAAAAAAAGAAGTGGAAGGAAATGCCCAATGCCACATAGCTAGTTCAGGGACAGAGCTGAGAGCTCAGCAGGGGTCTCTACTCCTGCCTTTGACAGGTGCCCTGTGATCCATCTCAGCATCGCCCCCAGCCCCCAGCACAGGACACCAGCCAGGTGCCCCACCCATCCCAGCTGCTTCCTGGAATGGCGGTCTGAGCTTGGACAGAGCTGTGGTTAAGAGACCTGTGTCCCCCTTTCCCTTGGTGCTGGCACTGCAGGAGGTGACGAACACTGACCCCCCCCACCCCTCTTCCCATAATTGACAGCCTCCCCAAGGAGGTGGTGACTTAATAGGCCCCACAGCCTGGAGGATGTGGCTGTTTAAGCAGCAACCACTCACCAATAATGAAAGACCAGGGGTGGGAAAGCTGTATAAAAATAGCACTTAGTAGTTAACTGGAAAACAATATATTTTTGCAACTATTGGTTCACAAGGAAATAATTGGGTCCCAAGGCAGGGATGACTCGTTTTCATGAATGATTATATTGATCATTGGAGGGAAATGGATGCATCCCCTTTGGAGGCTGGCCAGGCGTCTGCACCAGCCTGCGAGGCGGTGGGAAGAAGAGCCGCAGGCTAATGAGCTGAGCCAGCGTGTGGTTGCTGCAGGGAGGCCACAGAGCCTGGTTCCTACTCGGTCCCAAGCACTCCCAGGGAAGAAAGAGCAGCCACGGAACATCAGTTCCTTCCTTGACCCACGGCACATTTGTTCCCCTTTTTCCCCAGGAGCAACCGACTAGCGGCAAGTGGTGTGTTCTGATGGAGGGAAGGCAGGCAGAGGGAGCATGTGACCCCAGCTGTTTCCCTGTCCTTCTTAGGACTCATTCCTAGTCCTGTTTGTTTGCTCATTCCCTGTAAGTGGTCATCAGGGCCAGGTGTGGTGGCACACACCTGCAGTCCCAACACTGGGAGACTGAGGACCATGAGTGTGAATCCAGGCCCAGCCTGGGTAATTTAGCTTCATGAGACCCAGACTCAAAATGAAACATAAAAGGTGCTGGGGATGCAGCTCGGTGCCAAGAACCTGGGTTCAATCCCCCAGCACCGTAAGAAAAAAAGTTGTCAGACGCTGCTTCTGGTAGGGTTTGTGGGTCACGGGTCTGGTGCATGCTAGGTTCCATGCCAAGCACCCTTCGTCCTCAGCTCATCTGCTCTTCACATCAGGGGAAGTGAGTGTCGGCAGCTGCGGTTCACAGATGAGGAAACGACCACTGTCCCCTGTCACTCACCTGGCAAGTGGTGCAGGCTGCACAGTGCTTGGGTACAAAGGCGGGAAAGCAAGCAGCAGTAGCGACGTGGGGTAGGACGCAGGCTGGGCTGCGACGTGGCTGCTTGCTCAGAGCCTCCCACACGATGCTCAGATTAGGAACCTCCTAAGGACAGGCACTGCTGTTGCCTGGGGCCTGGGGTGAAGTGGGGTGACAAGGGCGCTGTGGACCCCTCTTTAGCTAGGACTGAGGGAAGCCAGGTGAAAAGCACAGGCCAGAAAGGAGAGCCCAGTGAGGGCTGTGGCTGGTGTTGGTGTTTCAGCATGGCTAGGGAGTGACGTGATGAGGTGACCCCTACGCCAGGAGCCTGCCCTCCTTGGGGAGGAACCTAGTGGGGACCAGAGGTCCAGGTTCTGACGGCCCAAAGAACTGTGAAGCCTCAGAAGGCGGTGGCAGCCTGTAGCCCCCTCTAGCTCTTGCTGGGAGTTTTGCAGCGGGATGTTCTTCCCAGGCCCTCTGTCCAGTCTGGGAGAATGGGGCCCAGGAGAGAAGCAGCGAAAGGCAGCTTGTCACCACTCAGCGAGAAGAACCTGAGCCTCTGTGGTGGCGTGCAGCCTCTTCAGTGCATAGCAGACTTGGGGTGCAGACACCTCTTCTGTCTCTGAGCCTTGGGCTGGTGTCTGTGCCCTGTGGGGAGTGGCAAGGGGAGCCTTGGCCTCAGGCCCCTGGGCCCAGTCCTGCCTTTCCTCCCAGCCCCTGCCTCCTTTCCTGCCCAGGGCCATGTCCACTCAGTGGTGTTCATGTTGGGAACCAGAGGCCCAGGTCCCCCTGGTTGCATCTTTGCTCAGTGCCCAGTTGAGGGGAGGAAGCTCCCATGGGGCCTGGCTCCCTCAGATCTGATGTCCTTTGCAGCAGAAGCCCTGTCCTCTTTGCAGGTGGGGAAACAGGCAAAGGAGGAAAGGCGTCCAGATGTTGGCGTTTGCCACTCTGTGCCACCCTGCTCAGGTGGCCCCCTACAGTGCTACAGCCAGTTCTGCGGCCAGGTGCCGGGACTGGAACTTGGGCCTCTCAGTGGAGTGGGCTGGGCACTTCAGCGTTTCTTGAGGATTTGGGTCATAGCTGGGCCCAGCGTTGGTGTAAGTGGCATGGAGGGAAGGATGGAGAAGGTTCCGGGAAGAATGCTCGAGCCAGGGCAGAGGAGACCTTGGACACGGGTTGTCAGGGTGGCTACCGTCCCACTGCCTGGGGAGCCACCTGCAGGCTGGGGTGGGACTTTGGGCTAAACCTTGGTCCCCTTTGCTGAGCTGTGATAGGACAGTGGGTTCTCCACA
Source organism: Dasyprocta punctata (assembly GCA_004363535.1). Classification (NCBI taxonomy): domain Eukaryota; kingdom Metazoa; phylum Chordata; class Mammalia; order Rodentia; family Dasyproctidae; genus Dasyprocta; species Dasyprocta punctata. The sequence goes on along the minus strand of RJWM01024266.1, from coordinate 26,459 downwards.
GACCTGGGAGCCTGGCCTAGGGCACAGGCCATCTGACTGCGCCTCTCTGCTGTGGCCTCTTCCTCCCAGCCGTTACCATTTGCCGCTGTCCCAGTCTCCTGTGCTCCTGAGGGGTGGGGCCCATGTTTCTTGGGCCTCCCCCAAGGTTCCGCGTGGCTGGAGCAGGGCAGCAGTGCAGGGTACGTCAGGGGACGCCGTTCCCACCGGCCCCCACAGTGTCCCACACGTGCTCCTGTCCCCGCCGCCATCCTCTCGGAGCCCAAGCCACTGCCAGTCTGTTTCCGCAGATGGCCCTCAGGCACCAGGAAGGGAAACTGGAGCCTGCGTCGTGGTCCACACGGACCCTTGCCCCATTCTGCAGCAGAAAGAAAACATGGCGACAGATCAGAGTTCCTTCTCTTGGTTCTGGATCCCCTTATCCACACTCAGCATCACCTTTCTCATTTAGTCTCATTAGTCTAAGGTGAACTAATTTCTCACTCCCTGAGCACATTAAAGATGGGCAGTGTCCAACCTGGGAGGAGGCAGGGCCTTCCCCTCTCACATGTGCCCCCCGCTGTTCAGCAAAGACCGGGGCTGGTACTGGAAGTGCTTCACTGGGTCCAAGAGGGCCTCAAGGCTCCCAGCAGCCCAGCCCTGAGCATGACTGGGTGGCCTTGCGCCATCAGGGCAGAGGGTCAGGGCCCGTGGGGAGCAGCCTTGCGTGGGAAAGCCGTGGCCCTCGCTACTGCAGGGTCAAGGCTGGTACTGGTTCCCTGTGGCAGGGCTGCAGCTAAGTGGCCCAAGGTTGATTGTTTTCCTGGTTAAACTCTGTCCATCGCTTCTCTTATACTCTGGAGAGAGCTCTCAGCAAGGATGAGGCACTGCTCTCAGTCACCCCAGGGTCTCCGAGCCTGGGGCTGGGTCTTCTCCCACCCCGTGCCTCCAGCCTGACCAGCCTGCCTGCCTCTGCCCGCAGGTCCTCTGGCGCTGACCTCACCTGCTCTCCAGTGTCCCCCTGGTCCCCGGCTCAGGTCTGGCTGACCTCCCTATCCCTGGAAGATGTTCCTGGTGGGCCTGACAGGGGGCATTGCCTCGGGCAAGAGCTCTGTGCTACAGGTCTTCCAGCAGCTGGGCTGCGCGGTGGTCGACGTGGACGTCATAGCTCGCCATGGTGAGCAGGGGAGGCTTCAGAAGAATGGGGCCGTCTGGTGGCCCAGCTGGGCTCTGCCCTCTCAGGCCAGCTCTCCTGTTTGCTCTTCCCGCTCCGTAGGTGTCTCACCCTCCTTCCTGGCCCCGTCCCCACAGGAGGCGGCCATGCGAGCCGCCTTCCCCCGCTGCTTCCCATCCCTTATCTTTGCTGCATCCTGGGCGCACCTCGGGGGGCCCCGTCACCTCACCTCTCATCATTGGGGTCCTGCGACTCCAGGAATGACCCAGCCACCTCTTCCTTCCAGTTGTCCAGCCAGGGTACCCTGCCCACCGGCGCATCGTGGAGGCCTTTGGCACCAAGGTCTTGCTGGAGAACGGCGACATCAACCGCAAGGTCCTGGGAGACCTGATCTTTAAGCAGCCTGACCGGCGACAGCTGCTCAACGCCATCACCCACCCCGAGATCCGCAAGGAGATGATGAAGGAGACCTTTAAGTACTTCCTCCAAGGTGAGAGCCAGGCCTGTGCGAGGGGAGTCCCAGGGAAAGAAGCACCAGGCCTTCAACCCTTAGGAGGTGAAGAGACCCTGGAAGCTCTCAGTGATCCCCAGGAAGGAAGTGGATTTGCTGGTGGGGACAGGAGTGATGGCAGCTGTGGGTAGTGCAGTCACAGACCTAAGGTCAGGTCCTGGCCTGGACGGTTTCTACCTTAGGGTTTCACTGAGGGGTCCAGGCCTGCAGTCTGGCTCCTCATCTCTCCCCACTCGAACAGCTCTAAGGATGGCGACTTGATTGTCACACAAACATAAGTTGCAGTCAGAGCAGCTTTAATGCAAGCTGAGCCTCTTGGGAAAGCTGGGTTGCAGACTGGAGTTGGGGAGCCCCAAGATGGCCAGGGCAGGCTCCAGGTGGAGGCTTACCCCTGGGGCTGGGCTCCCAGAGTTTGCCCAGCAAGTGCAGGGTCACCGAGGTGTGCCAGGGCCTTGAGGGAGGAGGTGTTAGAGAAGCTGGGGTCTGTGAGTGGACAGTAAGGGTCTTCCCAGGGGCACACGCATGGCTCGGCCTGTTCCCTCACCGTGCCGGCAGAGGCAACTGAGGCAGCCATGGGGTAGGGGAAGCTGGCCAGGCCCTGCAGAGCCTCTTGCCTGAGTGCCTGACTCCTGCCTCTGTCAGACACAACGCCTCTCCTTCCTGGGGACTGTGGGAGCCTCTTAGGCTGTCTTCAGGTTTTCATACCACGTCCGTGGCTGAACCCCTTGTTCTGTCGTAGCTTGGGTTCTGTAGAGTGGGGTGACGTGTAGAGGGGTGACATGTCAGATACCCATGCTGCCGCCCTGCTCTACAAGCCCCACTGCTTGGGCCAGGGCTGGAGCTGGACCTGGGCCACGTCATGCCAGCCGCCTCGGCAGCAGCCCTCTTTCTCCTCTCCAAGAAGGCGCCAGACTCTGCCTTCATCCTTCCTCCTGCGCCTGTGCCAGGCCCCTCCTACACCCGCCTTGGGCAGAGCCTTCTGCCTTCTATGCCTGCCCTTTGCCTTCGCTCCCAGGCCGGATACCAGCACATCTGCCAGGCCATCAGGCCAGGGGCTCCCCCGTTCCGAAACGAGGTGTTGTATAATGTCACCTGCTCCCGAGTGCTGCCACAGTGTCACCCACCAGCCTACTACCTCCTCATCCACCACCGCTTAAATAAAAGCCAGAAAACTCTTTTCAGCTCGATAAGGTGAAAAATGGGACGACAGCTGTGGCTTTTACAGCCCTAGCTTCTCCCTGATGAGTATAACAAATACAACTGTCAAAGTTGGTATAATCAGACGTCAGATAAGATCACCAGCTGCTGGGGAGGTCTCTGCAGGCAGACAATGTCTTCATAGAGTCGCAGCGTGTGCAGGGCTTATCAAAAGGAGGATGACAGCTGAATAGCCCTCTGCCAGTGACCGAAGCCCAGCCGCCATCCCGAGAGGGACCAGAAGAAAGGACAGCACCAGAGAGGCCTCGGGCAGGCAGGCAGAGGGGCGATGAGAGGCCTGGAGGGGACCTGGTCTTTTCTGCTCCAAGCTGGGGCAGGGGGCGGGAGCCTGCAGAGCCAGCCTCCTCCTGTGGGGACAGTGGGTGCGCACAGGCAGGGCTCATTTCACCTTTCCCAGCATCCTGTGAGGCACAGTGAGGCTCATGAAGGGCCAGGATCACAGGCCGGAAGTGGGGTGTCAGCAGCAGCTGAAGCCAACCCCTTCCCCGCGTCCCCTTGAGCGAGCGTCTCCTATGACCTCCCTGCGTGGGTGTGGCAGCATCTGGCTGAGGCAGGAGGGTGTGGGGCGGCAGTGCCCTGTGCCCCCTTTTGTCATCCGCACAGGGTAAGGAGAAGCGGGCTCTGTCCCTCAGGTGGGACTGGCTGGCCAGCCGTGCACCCCACTGAGCAAGCCGCCCACAGCCCCTGCCTGGCTTCTCCTAGTGGGTGTGGAGATTGAATGGGTTGTGCTTAGCTCGGGGACGGCCCGCCCTTTGGGGGGGTGTCTTCTGTGCAAAGGTGGGCTGGAGTGGGGCGGCAACTTCCAGAACTCTCCCCAGTGTCCCACAAGTCTGGCTGTGTCATGTCCTTGCTCAGAACTAACTCTGGGTTCAAGATCAAAGTGAACCAGCAGGTATGGAGGTGCAGACTTATAATCCCAGGACTCAGGAGGCTGAGGCAGGAGGATTGCTACGAGTTCAAGGCCTGCTGCACTACATAGCAAGACCCTGTCTCAAACCAAAAAAAAATCGAGATGAGCATTGTCTGCTGTGGGCACACCCCATTTGGGAAGGGCAAGGCACCTTCCTGTGCCTTGAGCTTCTCTCCTCCACCACTGACCTCAGGCACCAAGCCAGTGCTGTGCAGCCCTGTGGGGTTCTACCTAATCTGAGGTGACTTGGCCTCCGGCAAATGTGGGGAGCTGGCTGGAGTCCCACGTCTGCCCCCAAGGTGGTCCCTTCTCTGGGTGCTCGCTGGGCGGCAGCCGTGGCACAGGAGCTGCTCATGTGCCCGGCACAGTTGACCTTCGGTTCTGGCCTCTCCCCAGGGCACCGCTACGTGATTCTGGATATCCCGCTGCTCTTTGAGACCAGGAAGCTACTCAAGTACATGAAACATACCATCGTGGTGTACTGGTGAGTGCGGCAGCCCGGGAGGGGGTGAGCCCGGGATGCCTGTGCCCTGGGCCTTTTCCTAATGGGGGATGATGCTGGGACCTGGGCCACAGCCCCCTGAGCGGTGGAAACAGCCATGCCAGAGACAGACCCTTCTGGAGCAGGTGCAGGCCTGGTCTCCGGGGCTCCCCTGCCCAAGGTGCCCCCTGCTGGCTGCCCCTGCTTCCCAGACAACTCCACACTGCTGCTAAGCATGAGGTCACCAGCTCAGGTGCAGGAGAGACAAGACTCCTGCCATCAACGCTGCGTGGAGGGGCTGCCAGAGCCTAACAAGCAAAGCACTTTGTTCTCAGAACCCCAGGCCAGGAAGAATGCAGGATGCAGGTCTGCCAGGCAGGCAGATTCAGCCTGACTGGTGGAGTGCATGAGTCATGGTCCCTGAGAGTGCAGCAGACAAGGCTGCGGGACGGAACATCCTAGCTGGCGCCCACAGGGATGTAGCCACTTGCTGGGTACCCGATGCTCAGGTATTTCACAGCCTGATTGCTCGGTGCCCTGTGTCTCACGCCATCCCCGCAACACCCCCTGGGCTGTTACTTCAGGCCCAGCCTGGGATGCAGTGTCCCCTCAGCTTCTGAGGGCTGTGCCCGCCTCCCTGGAAACCTGCACTTGGCGCTCTTGTGCCCTGCTTGCAAACAGCATCACATGGGGCCCACGATGGCCTCAGATCCCCTGGGCCTCAGTCGCACGAGTGGATCTTTCTGCCAAGGGTCAGAAGCAAGGACTTTGTGTCTTAGAGTGAAGGAGGCAGAGCAGAGGACTGGGTGCCAGTCACACCTCTTATTGGCTCAGGAGGCCTTGGAGAGAGGCCAGAGAGATGAATGCTGGCTGCTGTTCAGCAGAGGATCTGCACGATACCTGGCAAACCACACCAGGCCGACTGCCAAACACAATGACTTTATAGTGATGCCGGGGACCAATACCCAGTGCCTCATGCTTTCCAAACAACTCCACACTGAGCTGCGTCCCTGGCCCTGATTATTCATATTTTTGAGGAATGTTAACAGTTGTACAGTATGTACATGGGCAGAAATTCCAGAACCATGATAAGCATCAGGCCTTCAACTCCAGCAGCCCAGGGAGGGCTGGGGTCGTGGCTCTAGGCCGCCTGCGTGGGGCCGGGCGGCACCCACAGCCTTAGCTTCAAGCTGCTGTCACCTGGGTGCCCAGCTCCTGATGAAGGTTACGTAGGAGCCTGTCCTAAGTGAGGTGGCCACAGCCCCGCCCCTGTAACAAAAGATGTTCATTGTCGTAGGGGACAGACTCACCGCACCTGGCTGGGGTTGGTCTGCTTCTGGGTCCCAGAGAAGGGAAGGCCCTGACCTGGAGTGATGAAGCCTCCTGTTTCACAGCCAGGAAAGCTCAGACCCAGAGGGTGGGAAACAGTGGTGTGGACATCCCCTCCTGGCTGTAGGGGGGCTGGCTGTGACTGCCACACTGAGCGGCTCCTGTGTGCCAGAGGCAGGAGAGGGGCTTCCTGAGGAGAGGCACAGGGGCAATGTCAGGTGGTGGAAGAGGCAGTCACCTTCTCCCTTAGAGTTGGGAGACCCACAGTGCTACACTCAGTCTGCATGTCTGATCCTGCCTGAGACTGGATCCAAGTTCTGAGTCCTTGCTGCCCTTCAAAGGCCCTGGGCTTGCCCATTCCCACTCCTCGGCCATGGAGCACAGCAGCCACCATCTCAGTGTGGGGCCAGGTGGGGGCTCTGTGGCCCCAGGAGGGGCATGGACACTGCAGCCTGGGCCCCAGGACCTGCAGCAAATGCAAGGCTCGAGTGCAGCCTCTCAGCCAAGGGCGATGCAGGGACCTGGGGTGCACTGATTCCAAGCCATCCAGACCTCCCACCCCATAATGGGGACCCACGGGGGCAGAGAACACAGTCTTCTCCCCGACTGGAGTGTGCAAGTAGCCCCCAGAGTGCCCTGAGCCCCGCCTCACCAGCCAGTTCCCAGGGTGGTCGCAGCACCAGTGCCTGCAGCAGCAGGGAGGCTGAGGCCCACACTGCCCTTTGCTTGTCCCTAGTGATCGAGACACGCAGCTGACACGGCTGATGAAACGGAACGGCTTGAGCCTTGAGGATGCCGAGGCCCGCATCCAGGCCCAGCTGCCCCTGAAGGACAAGGTGCGGATGGCCAGCCACGTGCTGGACAACTCTGGCGAGTGGGCCAACACGCGGCGCCAGGCCATCCTCTTGCACATGCAGCTGGAACAGTCGCTTGAGTACCTGCCGCTTCGGCTCAGCCTGCTCGTGGGGCTGGCCGGCATCGCCAGCCTCCTCTACCTGCTCGCCCGCTGCCTGCTGCCTTCGCCCTAGCCAGGTGCAACCCACACACACCTGGGTCTGGCAGGCCAGCCCTCCCGTCTTCTTGTCCCCACCCCCGCGTCCCCTCTGGCTCCTGTGACTCGAGGCAGCCCTGGTTAGATGGGGGCGCTCTGTGGCCTCCTGGGGCCCAAGGGCTCCCATGCTGGAGTCCTCCCTGGCTCCTGCCCCATTGAAACCGGAACCCTTGTAGACCAAGGAAGCCTTTTCGGGAGAGGGGTAGGGGTGCTATGACCAGCAGACTGGGAGGCCCTGCTGCCCCCTACTGCTCCCCGTTCCCCTCCAGGCCTCCACACTGGTTGGAGTCCGGAGCTCCCAGGACCCATAGGCCCTGCTGCTGCTCACCCTGGGCCTCCCTCCAGCACCCTGGCCTGGGACGTCCACTGCCATCCACCCCTGCCCCCCTTGGTGGCTGACCCAGTACAGGTGCTACTGAAGCCTGGCTGGCAGAGGCAGGGGGGTTAGGAGCCAGCCGCCCACATTCCCTGTAATCCAGGAGTGTCACTAGCCCGGAGCCTTGGCTTCTGGAGACATGGGTCTCTTGGGGCAGGGTGGCCCTGCTCCCTGCCACTGCTGCACTGTTGGCTCCTGTGGTGTTCAATAAAGTGTGATTCATACTCTGAGCTTACAGACCTGGTGGGTGATGGCGTGGGGTGCCCGGACCACTTCCTGGCCAGGGCACCAGCCTGGTGCACTGAACCCCTGAAAGAAGTGGGGTATACCCTAAACCTCCCAGCCCAATCACACCAGTTCGGGCATCAGCCCCCTGGCAGCACTCAAGCCCTGCTGACGTGTGGTTCTGTGCCCGGTAGCCTATTAAGGCCAGAAGTGGACGTGACAAATGTGGCTGCAGGGTAACCACATCTAAGGCCCCTTCCCAGCGCTGCACACCGTGGCAACAGTTCCTCAACTCCCTGTGAGCCCCCAGGGCAGAGAGGCTGGGCTCTGGGGGAGCTGTAGGATGGGGAGTGGAAGGAGGTGCTCCTGTGTTTCCAGGTTTAGAGAAAGAGACTCCCCAAGCGCCTGGATTCAGACGCTGCACTGTGTGACAGCCACAGGGGACAGAAGGCTGTCCCTTTGCTGGGCCCAGGGATCACAGCGCAACATCCGGGATCTTTTAGGGGGAGCAGGGCCTCTGTGTGGGTGGTCCAGTGCTGTCCCCTGGTTGCTGTCACCTCTGGCCTTGTGTTTCTGCTCCCGAGTGGGCTCTGTGGTGCTCATGTCGTGGGACCTGCTACGTAAAGGACGGAGAAACCCGTGGCAGTTAAAATGCCAAAGAATCCACCAAGTTTGAGGCTGAATGTCGCAGCGTGGCCCATGTGCCTTGCTGTTCCCAAGCCACCCTGTGACCAGCAGGTGGCAGCAGGTGCCCAGGCTGAGGCCCTCTGGGTGGCGCAGGTTTCAGCCTCCGCAGCCCCGTCCCAGCCCTTGCCCCTTCCCTGACCTGGTCACCTTGCCTTGGCCGAGGCCACCCAGAACCATGTGTGTCCAGCCCCAGCTGCCCCATCGGAGTTCACAGAGCCTTGAGCTCACGAGTTTGCATCCTTAAAGTGGGCAGGGTGGTACCAAGGTGGCCCTCAGCTCAGAGCTCCTCCCACTGCCTGTGCCCCCTGCCGTGGGTCCCACTCTGACTGCTCGGCAGCTAATGGCAGCTCTGGGTGTTCACTTTCTTCCTCGAAGGGCTGGGAGGAGCCGGGAAAGGCCCCAGAGCCCTGATGACCCTCGAGAGTCGAGGCTGGGAACCAGGTGGGAGAGGACGGTTCTGACGGCCACTGTGGCCACGGAGACCAGAAGGAGCCACAGCCACTGCCCCCCAGCCTCGGCTGCACCCCACTGGGTCCGGCACCTCTCTGCCCCCTACTGCCCTCCTGTCCTTGATCATACTCAGATTCCAGTGCAATTCCCAGCTAACCAGCATGTCGATAGAACAAGTCGGCCGCACAGTGCTGGCCAATTACAGGAAATCATTCCGCACCACAGCTCAGCGCTCACCCGAGGGAGGGAGGGAAGGAGTCCGGCAGGAGGGTGAGGAGCTCTGCACTAGGTCCATTCCCCGTGTGAGGCGATCCAGGCCTCAGGCCAGAGAGAGATGAGGCAGGCAGGAGAGAAAGACGCTGGGAACTGGGAGTGTGTGGGGACAGGGCTGTGTGGAGCCCTAGGAGTGGGCAGGTGCCCACCCCAGTCTGCAGGGCAGTGGAGGGCCTGGAAGCTGAGGACCTGCAAGACCTGCACCCAGTGCAGACCATGCCGAGGGGCGTGGGGGAGAAGACCCCAGCTCCTGCATCCAGATGACCGGAGTGCAGGATGGGACAGGGTCCTCCTCATACCTTCCAGCCCCTCCTCTGTCTCCTAGGAAACATTCCCTTGGTGCCTGGCATCCCAGCTCATGGGGAAGGTGAGGCAGGAGGATCGCAAGTCTGAGGCAAGCCCAGACAACTTAGTGAGACTGTTAAAAAATGAAAGGGACCAGAGCATAGCTCAGTAGGACAGGCATGCAGGAGGCCCTGGTTCCAACCCAAGTTCCACTCAGCAGAAGGACCCCGAATCCCCTGCACTCACCTGCCTGTGTCTCCCTCTCTCTGTGCCCCCTACCATCAGGGCTGTCTCAGAACTACCTTCCAGCAAGCATCTGTCCTTCTGGCCCCTTGGAGAGTAGGACCCCCGTGCACTCCCTCTGCAGGGAATTGGGTCACTGTGAGAACCCTGGCAGGAGCCCCTGGACCAGGGCTCTTCCTCTGCTGCAGATGGCCAGTGGGGGCCTGGCAGGGTGCGCTCAGCCCTGTGGGCACTCAAGGGTGGGCAGGTGGTTCAGGGAGAGGCCCTGCCCCCTCTGCACAGCACCTAGCACTGGGAAGAGGTAAGGCTGGGGGCTGAGTTCATCTGCCAAGGTTGAGGGCAGAATGGCCCAGCGTGTCCTCCGCTAGCACCCATGGCCATTGTTGAGAACCTCCCTGTGTTGGAAGGGACCTCCAGGCCTGCTGACCCAGCCAACCCTCCCCCCCATGGCTCCTCCCACAAGCCAGGCGCCCAGGCCCGGTGACACGCAGGGCACAGCCAGCCCACTGGCTCGAGCCATCGACCGGCTGCCTCCCTCCTCGCTGCTCACTTTTAATTGAAGTTTGTTTGAGCAGAGCACCGAGCAGGCAGAAGCAGAAGCCAAATATTTAGTTGCTGCAAATTGGCACCTGCAGATCAATTACCCGGCCTGGGCCAACCGAGGAATCTTGATGCTGATACTCGGTCCCCACCATGCATCGCTTGCAGCTGGCAGGGGACAGGTTTCTGATGCAAGAGGGTCCCCGGGAGAGGACTTGGTCTCATGGATCTGCCCGGCCCCAGGAGCTCACTGCTGGGTGACCTTCGGGAGTCTCTGTGCTCCTTGATCCGGACTCCTGTGTGTGGGGTTGGCGGTGGGGAGGGACCCTGGCCCTGTGGCTTCTGCTGGTGTGAGTTCTCTGCCAGGGTGGGGGTGTGGAGGGAAGGCAATGGTCCAGCCATGGCCAAGGCCACTGGCCCTGCAGTCCCCCATAGGTCAGGCCCTCTAGGGAAAGCTCTGGCCCAGCAAAAGGAGACACTGGACCCAGGATAGGGGGTAGGAAGGAGGAAAGGGCCACCCTTACCTGTGGAGGTGGAGTGGGGATGATGTGGGGGAGGAACCTGACCTCAGGAGGGTCTGATGCTGAGGGGGAGCCCCTCTTTCCGTTCTACTGCCATGGAGTTGCTTGGCTCTTTAACAGTGGCAGGGCTCAGGTGATGGGGCGTAAGGGTTGTGAACCCTGGGATTCTAACACAAGGAGGGGCTGGGCCATCCCTGCAGTATCCAGGTCCCCTGCAAGGCATCTGACCCGGGGTCCAGGCAGGCCCCAAGGCTGATGACTATGGCACTCCACTCCCCTCCTCGATTTTCCCAGCTGTGAAGTGGGCCCAGTGGCAGCAAACTGCTAATCATGATGTGCTATCCGGTGGGTGACTTCTAGAGATTACTGAACCCAGTACCCCACCTTCCCCTCGCTCCTACCCCCACCTCACCTGTAACGCAGAGCCCCTCTCTGGGGCTGCCAGCCCACTGTGCATCCAGCTTGGAAGTCCTTCTGACAGTCTACCTTAAATCTCTCCCTGCTTCCTCTGGGAAAAGTGTAAAGGTTGAACAGCAAAAAGATAAATGCTTATGGGTAGGTGATGCCACAGTATTTTAAAGAATACCCCACAGAGGGCCAGAAGGGGTAGGGATTATCTTCGCACAATGCTCTTTACACTAAACATCTTGGTGATAAATACAGCTGTGTAATTCTTTTTTCTCCTTGGCAGGGAGAAAGGCAGAGGGACCCAGAAATATAAATCAATGTGTGACTTTAATATATGTGCTCTCGGTGGCTGTGTGTGTCGAGGATTATTAGTAACCTTGATTCCAGCTCAGTGTCCACGTGAGGCAGGGGACGCATGGCCCCCAGGGAGGAGGAGAGAAATTAGGAAGCCAAATTCTCCTTCTGATTGACACAAGGGTAAACATTATCCTGGCAGAAGGGGAAGAAAAAAGATCAATTCCGGGCGTTAATCACGTTCCAGGGACAGAGTGGGGAGAGATTAAAGGAACTGTCGTCAGACCTGGTCAGCTCTGTCTCTGGGGGTTCCAGGGGGTCTCTCTCAGTTCCATGAGGTCCCGAGGCTCCTGCGGGTGGCAGTGCTCCTGAGTGAGGGTGGCAGCAAGGCGAGGGCAGAGGGAGGGCCCGTTGGGGCATCTCGGACCAGAGTATAGAAATCCTAGACCTCTGTCCTGCCAGGCACTGTGACTTTGATCCAGGCGTCTGACCTCTGAGTCCCTTCTCCTCACCTGTGGCCTGCACCCTACTTTTCATCTCGGCTCTGCACAGGACAGAACATATTAAATGTGGATCCTTGTAAATGTTCTTGCAGCCACTTTTTATGTGTGTGTGTGTGGCACCAGGGATCGAATTCACAACCTCGCGCCTGCCAGGCAGGCACTTAAGCCACTGAGCCAAACTCCCAGCCCTAGTTTTTTGAGGCAGGGCCGCACTATATAGTTCAGGCTGGCTTTGCGCTCACATTGTAGCCCAAGCTGGCCTCGAACTCACAACGCTCCTCCTACCTCAGCCTCCCGAGTGCTGGGATTAAAGACATGCGCCACCACCCCCAGCTTTGCAGCCACATTTAAAGGAAACAAAACACCCAAAATGAATTCAAATGGTATTTTTAAATTGAACCCAGTATGTCTAAAATATTACCATTTTAGCATGTGGCTCTAGTCTCTTGCCTTTCTCTCTGTTTTTCTCTTCTGTTTCTCTTTCCTTTTGCTGGTCTTGAACTCAGTATGTAGCCCAGGTTGACCTCACACTCACGGTGACCCTCCTGCCTCAGTCCCCTGAGTGCTAGGATTGCAGGAGCACATGGCCGTCACATCTCAGCTGCTCCAGAGTGGCAGGCTCAGCAGTGACATACTGGGCCAGCACCATTCTAGGATGAGAAGCCAGGCTGGCTGGACATGGTGGCTCATGCCTGTAATCCCAGCATTTGGGAAGCTGAGGCAGGAGGAGAACTGTAAGTTTGAGAGCAGCCTGGATTACAGAGTGAGCTCAAGGCCAGCCTGAATTGCATAGCAAGATGCTGTCTCAAAAAGACATAAAAAAAAAAAAAAAAAAAATGCCAGGGTGGGGCTCTTGCCCCATGACAAGACAAACCAAGTCATCTTTCCAAAGGGGTGCCAGAGGCCAGCAGGGAGCCCTGCAGGCCCACATCTGGTCCCGGCTTGCAGGCAGGACGCAGGCCCCCTCTGGATCCACAGTCCTACGGGCACTACCCTGGATACATTCGGACCCTGTCCCTCTCTACATAGGACCAGCCTCTGTCACCTGCCCTCCAGCCGCGGAAGAAAGGGCTGGGGCCCTGCCAGGACTGCTCCCAGGGCAGCTCTCGAAGGAGGCGCGGGAGGGGGTTGGGGAGGGTGTGACCCCCAGAGTGTGACCAGGCGCTGGACTGGGGCAGACCCCAGTACTGGGGCCAGGCGGCCTCAGGCTCCCCTCTGTCTCCTGCAGTCTTGCCCACACTGGGTCTTTCGCCCTTCTCCACCTCGGGGCTCAGCACGTGGGCCTCAGGTTCTCTGAGCCCCCAGTTGTCACCATCACGGAAGGCAGAGCCCAGTGACTGCGTGCGCTTTCCAAACCGAGGGTCAGGACTGGGAGGGTCTGCGTGGGGTCACACGCGACCACTGTGGCTCACACAGTGCAGCCTCGCCCCCCCCAGCCTCTCTTCTGGCCCTGCACCCCCACACAAGCAGTCCCGGGCAGTCTCCTCCCAGCACCCTTCCCCTCCCTCCGAGCCCTTCCCACTCTGCAGAGCTCATGGCAGGTTGCTGTCCTGCAACCTTTTCAGGAGCCCTGAGCCAGCCCAGCACCCCACACTCCAGTCATACGGCCGAAAGGGGGAACCCTGAGGGCAGCGCCGCAGTGGTGTCCAGCCCCCTGCACCGTCTCTACCCCGCACTTCTCATCCCCAAGGTGACACCAGGGTCGGTTGTGAGGAGCAGGTGATGGCAAAGCATACCCCTTCACGGCATGAAGTCCCTACTCTGCCCCTGCCTTGTCCAGATGTCTGGCCTGGTGGCCCAACTGCACAGCCTGGCCTGTCTGGTTGCAGGAGCCCTTGGGTCACAGAGACGGAGGACCTACTTTTTTCTTGTCTGTTTGTCTTTTCCATTCCATTCAAATAAGGATTTCAGACAGCTTCAGAGACAAAGGAGACAGAACAGTGAGGGAGCGGGTAGTGTGTGGGGCTGCAGCCTGGCAACCCACCCAGGGCCCCTTTCAGAGCCCTCCACCCGCTCCAGCAACCTCACTGTGGGCACGGCCACACCCTGGCTCTCGCCACACCAGCCTCGTCCGTGCCAGCCCAGCCCTCGTGCCTGGGCTGTTCCCTCGCACCCATCTGCAAGCACAGCACATCCCAGCTGTCTGATTAACTCAATTGATTAATTAAGCTCTAATGAGAACCGTGACTCACCCTGCAGCTGCTGACCGGGCAGCCACAGTGCCAGGGAGGGCATCGAGGCCACGGGCCCAGGCTTAGGAAGCCCCAGGGGCAGGAAGCTTGGTGGTGGTGTCATGGCCCAGGGCTAGGTACCCTATGGAACCCCCAGGTAGGGAAGTGGATCACTCCTGGCTGGGCCTTGGCTGGGGGCAGAGCAGATGCTGACTGGCTAAGAGGTGCAGGGCAGCCAGGTCCAACCATGACCCTGGACTGGTGCACGTGGAAGGGACACCACAGTCCTGCCCAGCCGTGTGTTGGGCAGAGCACCCGGGGCTCCACAGAGCAGGTCCCCAGCCCCCTTGCCCCCAGACTGCCCCTTGCAAACAGTGATAAGCAGGAGAATATAGAGCATACGCCTTTGCCCGTTCTGCCCAGAGGCCTGCAAGCCAAGTGGCCTGGCGTCCATCTGCAGGAGCCAAGACCTTGGTCCGCCCAGGCTCGCACCTGGTGCTTTCTTACTGCCCAGCCTTGCTCCTGTTCAGCCTTTTTCACTGCTGAAGATCAAGCTGGGGCCCCATCGCCGAGCCACACACCCAGCCCTTGTTGTTTATTTTCAGACAGGGTCTCGCTAAGTTAGCCAGGCCGGCCTTTGGCTTGCAACCCTCCTGCCTCAGCCTCCCGAGTAGCTGGGACAACAGCTCTACACCACCAGTCGGGCTCTGTACATGCCCTGAGGGGACACAGTCCTCTGCAGTGTTGAGGCAGGAAGCATGGGTGCCCCAGCTGCAGGCCGGCCATGTGGTGGTATTTAACTCATCCTGGACTACCAGTGGCTTACAGGTGACTGCCATCTGTCCATCCCTGCTCAGCCCACACCTGCCTGGCTCCAGAATGGATATGACAGGGGGAGTAGGGGCGACACCAGTGAGCACAAGTGGCAGCTCCCTGAACCCAGCCCATGCTGGGGGGAGGGGCACTGAGAGGGACTGGGCCGTGGGCCCAGCATCGGGCCAGTCATCTCCTCACCTACCCTGACAGAGGACATGGCAGCCCAGCAGGGTCACGGGAGGAGACAGAGAGGTGGGTAGGGTGGGGCAGAGTGGCTCTGGGGTCTGTAGCTTCCTTCAGGGAGATGGGAACCCTGTGGCAGAGATGGCACCAATGGGGAATAGAGACTGGGCTGGGTGGAGGCTGGCGACATCTGGCCCCTCAGGGTGACTGAGCAGGTGCCAGCCTCATGAGACTGGTGTGTGTCGGGGCACTGAGCCCATGGTCCCCATGGCCTGGGTATTCTGCAGCCCCAGGGGACCCCTGTGTGACCAGGGGATCTGCAGTGGTGTTGGGGGGTAGGAGCGGGGGATGCAAGACCCACATGCAGACAGACATGCACAGGGACATACACACGCAGACGCGGGCATACACGCAGACTTGCACACGCAGACACAGCAGGCAGTGGGAAGGGTGATTGCAACCCAGAGCCTCTGCTCCCCATGACGAGCCCCCACCCCCCACCACAGCCCCTCTGCCCCCTCTGCCCACTGTCTACCCCAGGTCCCTGTGCTGTCGCTGGCCCTCAGATTCAATTACCAGCTCAGCTTTCAAATCTGGCTCCAGCCAGTAGCTTTGCTGGAGAAAATGGTTATGTGATTATTTCAGCCTTGCTCCAAACGCCATTTTAATTGGATCTGGGAAAAGGCGATTCATGTACAGAGGGGCAGTATGACTGGGGGCACAGGAATCCAGGAGGGAGCCTGGCCTGGCCCTCAAGGGCAGTGGGAACTCCTGCAGGGAGCTTCTCACCCTGGAGGGGGCTCGGGGAGGAGGACACTGAGGGGGATGTTGGGGTAGGGGTGCCCCAGAAAGTGAGCTCTCTCTGTCCCCCAACCCCAGCACCTCTGCAGTGAAGTTTTGCTCAGACACAGCCCCAGGAGGCAGAATTGGGAAGAACATTTGATTTTCCAGAATCCTGCAGCCCCTGGGAGAGGCCCGGCATCGTCTGCTCGAGACCACCCTCCCGCTGTCTCCCTGCTAGACGGTAATGGAGTTCGATCTCAAGTGAGCTTTCTGAACCTCAGCTCCCATCCGGCAAAGATGGAGTTGGTCCCAGCGACCGTGCGGCCCCTCAGCAGTGCAGGAACCCTCAGGGATAGTTCTCCCATGCCTTGGCCCCGAGTGGGGCTGGAGGGTTCTGCGCCAGCCCCTCAGTGCCGGGTGCCACAGGAGGGAGCCCAGTGTCACAGCTGGGGATGCCACTCCTACCCAGCACCAGGCAGAGTGTGGGCTTCTGAGGACGCATGTGGAGGCCACAGTCCTGGGGCTCCTGGGCACCTTTCCTTCCCCAGAGCTAACGCGGCAGCGACACTGAAGATCGAAGGCCACGAAGGAGGTGCCGCTCTGGAGAGAGCACCTCACAGCTACGGGCTCCGGACCCCAAGGACAGCAGCATGGGCAGCTGGGGCACAGGAGTGCTGGTCCCGCTCACCCCCAGGCACTGAGCACCCACCGGGCCAGGCACAAGGCCAGAGCCACCTCACGAAGCCAAGAAGCTGATGTGGGAGACAAGACACCGCCTCCCAGGGACAGCGAACCCCGAGACGCAGGGACAGGGACTCAGGTACCCGAGGCCCGGCATGGCCAGAGGCTGGCATGGTGTGGCCAGGCTGGGGAAGGTGCCGAGGAGACCTGAGGGGCAAAGGGGCCAACTGCAGGAAATCCCAGGACCCCTGAGGACCCAGACACAGGATTCTGGCTGCCAGCGAGCAGCTGCCTGGGAGCCAGGGAGCATCACACTGTCAGCGGAGACGGTGCCGCCAGCCTCCTTCATCATTAACTTCTGGGGAAGCGTCAGCTGTCAGCAGGCAGCATCCCCCAGTCCAAATCACAGAATTTGAATTCTTAATTTCTCCTAATCCATCAGCGAGCTGCCGTCCTGGGCTAATATTAGCAGCGCCGGTGAGACTAGAAGCGGCTTAGAGGCCACCCCCCCTCCACTAGTGGGGCTGGGCCTGGGTCCCAGGGAGGGCAGAGAGCCGGGGAGCACCCCGGGGAGATGGGAGCCAGAGACACCAGGGAGGACGCCGAAACAGAGACAACTCCGGGGGAAATCGTGCCCTGGAGCAGGGCCACGGTGGGGAGCATGCAGTGGCCTAGCGATGTGGCCCTGCCCTGGGCCACCGGCCCTCTTGGCCAGGGCGTCTCCTGTTGCGGTTCAGAGGCCTTTGCCCGGAAGCCCCCTCCCTATCTCCCGGCAGTGCTGTCTCCACCCTCAGGCAGGGACAGCATGCAGCTCGGCGCCCTCTGTCCGCTTCTTGCTTCCTTCCTTCACAATCCCAAAGTGGGGACCATGGCCACCCGCATTGGGCAGGCAAGGCAGAGCTGGGGCATGGAGGTGCGGGACGGCCCAAAGCCTGGCTTGATGCAGAGTCCAGCACCTTGACGGAGAACTGGGGCCTGTGTGGCACAGTCCCTGTCCCGGGGCAAGGACACTGCAAACCAGAGCCATGACCCTGGGGGACCGAAGACCCCTCCAGCCACCTTCTGAGTGATGTCCACAGCCATACTCCCCATCACCCCTGGCTCCTGGGCCCCCACATGCCTCGCCTTCTCCCAGAACCCACCCTGGCCCAGCAGCCCCAGGCCAGCCCAGGCCTGGGCGGAGCTGTGCCCCATCCTGTGCCTGTCCCTCCCACTGACCCTGTCCTTTCCGTGACTGTCCCACCTCTCAGTGGACACGGCAAGGTGCCAGGCAATGTTCTGGGGCCTGACTCTGCCCGCCAGTGCTCGGTAAATGCTTGTGGACTCATTGCGAGGGACAAGGTGAGGGCAGGGATCCAGGACGAGGACAGCGAGGGTACAGCAGTGTCCCTCAGCCCGACCCAGGGGGCCCTCAGGGCCCAGGAGGTGCACACAGCCACATCCTCGGCTCCCTGGTCCATGCCCCAAGGAGGGGGTTAGGAGAGTGGGGGGAGGAGGAGACAGTGGGCCTGGAGCCCGCGGCTGTCTGGCCCTGGGCACACAGAGGTGGACCTCAGGGTCTCCGCGGGGCTGTGTGCCCCATCCCTGTCCCTGGCTCCTTCTCCTTGTCCTCGAGGCTGGGCCCGCACGGCACCATTCTGGGCCAAGTCTCTGAATTATCCATGGCTTGGCTAGCAAAGCCAGCACTGTTGACCACACACAGCAGGGGCTGGGGAGTCACCATGAACCTGTTGCTTCCAGGCATCTGAGATGTGCAAGTGGCAGACGGAGCGGGGTGGGGTGGCACACCCACACCTGTGGCGTTTGTGACCGGGGCTGCGGGAGTTCATGGAGCACTGTGGCCACGGTGGGGGCTGTGAGGTCCCAGAAAGTTTGTCCTGTCCGAGGATCTGGGCAGGCAAACCAGGGCACAGCCCCTGGTCCCAATATGTGGCTGTGGGACACCCTGCCTGTGGGGTCCTCAGGAGACAGCACCCCACAGAGCAAGCTGGGGGACCGGGGAGAGCCAGTAACCACTGCTGGCGTCGCAGGCCTGGGCGCTGGGAGTGGAGGAGCCCCGTCCACCATTTCACACTGCAGACCGGGTCGAATGCTCTACACCTCCAGACGGCAGGGAGGAGGCGGGGGCAGCAGCAAGGAGACCAAGGCTCAGGAAAACTAAGACTGCTGGAGCATGCGCAACACAGAACTGGTAGAATCAAGACTGAAACAGCTAAGGGATCCTAAAGCAAGCACCAGCCGGGACAGAATCCATGAGTGACAAAGGACTGGCTCCTGGTGGATCCTCCAGCTCATTAAGGCAAATGCGCCCTGACACCTCATCTACCTGTGAAGAGATAGGCACTGCTCACCCTCAGGACCTTGGACGGCACGGGGGGCATGGCCAGTAGTGCCACTATGTTAGAAAACATCCTGTCACTTCCCTGGAATTGAAGCACACAACGGCCACGGCTCCTGTCACACCACGCCTGGGGGTTTCCCTGAGGGACATGAAAACACTTCCCGTGAAGACTTGCACGTCCATTCTCAGCAGCCGCAACCAAGATGCCACATGGGTGTCCACTCGTGGGGGCTGACCTGGCACGGACTCACCCTGAGGTGCCGCCCGCTGGAGCGGCGATGTGATCCACGACCCTAGGACTTGAGGAATCTTGTAAACGTCATGTCGGCGAAAGCGCCAGACACCGAGGGTACATACAGCATAATTCCATTTATATGAAACTCTAGAAAAGACAGATCTAATCTACAGCGACAGAAGACAGATCAGTGGGTGCCTGGGGCTGGGGCGGGGGGGCATCGCAGGGAGCTGGGGGACGACAGAAGCGTCCTGGATCTTGGTTGTGTGCATGGCTATGAGTGCATGTAATAAATCTGTCAGAATTCCTCACACTGAACACATTCATTGTGTGAAAATTACATTTCAGTGAAGTTGAAAAGGGAAGCCCAGGTGAGTTGACCAGAGCCACAGCTGTGACCTGTCCCTCTGGCCTCTGCCTCACTGGCCCCCACTCAGCTCCCTGAAAGACTGCTGAGGGGTCCAGGGACTCTGTCCTGGGGCTGCACTGAGCTTGCCATGACCCCAGTGACACAAAGACCTGGGAAAAGCCTGGCCCTGGCTGTGACTGATCATTTATTGTCTTTTAGGCACTAGGATTTCTTTTTTTAGTACTGGGGTTTAAACCCAGGGCCTTTACACTGCACTGCACCCCTAGCCCTTTACTGTGCTTTCTAATTTTTTAGTTTGAGACAGGGTCTTGCTAAGAAACTAAATTGCCCAGGCTAGGCTCAGTCTTGCAATTCTCCTGCCTCAGCCTCCCAGGGTGCCAGCTCTACAGGCCTGCACCACCCTGACCTGCTCAGTGCGGGTTTTGAGGTAAGCCCTGAGCCTGCATTTCCTGCTACTCCTCCAGTTGAGGCCAAGGAAGCCAAGCTCATTGCACAGGTGAGGAGAGGGCCAAGGTCCTGTGGCAGCAGGGGCCGCTGCTTCCCCAGCACTCTCCAGGGACCTCTTGGAGGGTTTCTTAAAGTGCAGATCTCTGCGGGGTGTGGAGGCATGCAGCAGTAATGCCCGCACTTGGGAATCTGAGGCCAGAGGGTTGCGAATGTGAGGCCACAGCAAGACTCTCCCTCTCCCTCTCCTCTCTTCTCTCTCTCTCTCTCTCTCTGTGTTATGGATTAAAAACTGGAAGTCAATTTAACACCAGATGAATTAAATTGGCATGGTGCTGAGTGTAGATGGCCCACCTGAGGAAAGTTGCCAGCATAAAAAGAGAAGTGGAGAGGAAGAGCAAGGCATTGTGGGTTCTCCTGTGTTGCTGTTTGGAGCCATTGGTTCTCCTGGAGGAGCTTGTCATGCTGGATTCCCCAATATAAATTTGGCCATTATCATTGGAGGAGCTTGGGACCTTGTTGCTGAGAGTAGCTGTGGTTCACTTTGGGGGAGCTCTGGTTCTTGCATTGAGCATCACTTCCTGGCTCTGGAGGGGAAGATATGTGCTGCTTAATTTCCAGGAAAAGCTTGTCATGCTGTCTTCCTGACATGTACTCGACTGTTATCCTCATCAGAGGAGCTCGGGACCTCTCTGTGCCTGATGATAGTTGTGGTACTTTTCAGGGGAGCCCTGATCCTTACTTGGAGTGTTGCTTCCTGGCTCCGATGTAGAACCCTCAACCTACTAGCACAGATCCTTCACCCCGCTGGCATAGACTTTCCAGCTTCCACCGCTGACCTTTGAGCCTTCCCTGCGAAGATCCATAAAACAGACTTGAATGAGTCCTTGTCGTGGGCTCTAGACCACCAGCTGGACTCGTGGGAGGCACTGTCATGGGCCCTAGGTCTTCGGCTGGACTCATGTGGGACATTACTGTGGGATCCAGGCCCTCAGCTGGATTTTCTAGGTCTTTAGTGTTGTGGACAGATTTCCTGTACCTTTTTGTATTTAACTCTGGGTGACCATTATATAAATATATATACCAATATATATACCAATATATAAAATACCAATAAATATATATACCAATATATAAAATAATGTTATAAATTCTGTGTCCTGTATGTCATTGTTCTCCTTTCAATCTGACTACAACTCTCTTTCTCTCTCTCTCTCTCTCTCTCTCACACACACACACACACACACAGAGGTTCCTGGGTCCGGGTTTTGTCCTGAATTCCAGTGGATTCTCAGAAGTTTCCCAAGTAAAGGACGTGCCCTCCCCTACCCAGGCCCATGGGGCTGGGACCTCACCAACCCTGAGCCCTGGGCTCCCTGATCAAGGACCCTGCCAATCACCTGCCCAAGCAGTGTAAGTGGGGGTGAAGTGGGGCTGGGGCCACAGGGAGAGGAGAACTGCACACAGCGGAAAAGCATACACTGATTTCTGTCCTGCAGGGACCCTGGGACCTCAGGTGCAGGGCGATTTGACCTGGACAGGTGGAGGATAGACAGGCCCTTGGCTGTGGTCCTGTAAATGGGTCCCTACGCCCACTGATGGGAGTCCGGGAAGGTGGCCGGGATAGAGGAGATGAGGAAAGGCAGGGGAAGGGTCCACTCAGAACTCCTGCTTCCCTGAGAGGTGTCACCGAGCACCCTGCCCGTCGTCGTCATCGTCATCGTCATCGTTACTGTTGTAGTCGAGTCTGCACGCACCCAACTGGGCCATGCTCAGATCTGGGGTCAGAGCCCAACCTCAAGCCCAGCAAGGGCACTGGGGACTCCAGCCAGCTTCCTCCCTGGACTGTGTGCACCCCGAGGGTCCCCAGGTCCCCATGCCCACCCTGCCTCAGGCCTTGGCCCAGGGCTGTCCCCTCTGCCTGGGCGCTTTCTTCTTCCCCTTGCCAACGTCACAGCCACCTGAGTACCCCAAAATCCCAGACCAAATCCCCCACTGTGACCTCCTGCCCTGCCAGCCACTTCCTGAACTCCCCCGGTCTCCAGCAATGCGTCTGCACCTTCCCCAGGGTGTGTGTGGACGTCTGCACTGCAGGCCCAGGGCCGGCACCTTCCTGCGGTCTCCTGGACAGAGGTCCTGTCTGCACTGGACAGGAAGCGCCTGGACGTCAGGAGCCACACCGTGTGCTTGTGCTCACGCATGTGTGTGGGTAGTACTGGGAGTTCAACCCACGGCCTTCGCACTGAGCTTCAGCCACAGACTTGCTTTAATTTTTTATTTTTATTTTTTATTTACTTATTTTTTGTGTGTGGCACTGGGGATTGAACTCACAACCTCGTGCCTGCCAAGCAAGCGCTCAAGTCACTGAGCCAAACTCCCAACCCTATTTTTTTTATTTTATTTTATTTATTTATTTTTTTTTTTTGCGGCACCGGGGATCGAGCTCACATCCTCGCGCCTGCCTGACAGGCGTGTAAGCCGCTGAGCCAACCTCCCGGCCCTGGTTTTTTGAGGCAGGGTCGCACTGTGTAGCTCAGGCCGGCCTTGCGCTCGCGTTGTAGACCAAGCTGGCCTCGAACTCACAACGCTCCTCCTACCTCAGCCTCCCGAGTGCTGGGATTAAAGGCGTGCGCCACCACGCCTGGCTCCAACCCTATTTTTTAACCCTATTTTTTTTTTTTTGAGGCAGGGTCTCACTATGTAGTTCAGGCCAGGCTTGCTCACGTTGTAGCCCAAGCCGGCCTCAGAATTCACAAAACTCTACCTACTTCAGCCTCCCGAGTGCTGGGATTAAAGGCGTGCGCCACCACACCCAGCTTTTAATTTTTTATTTTGAGACAGGGTCTTGCTAATTTGCTAAATTGTCCAGGCTGGGTTTGAATTTGCAATCCTCCTGCCTCAGCCTCCTTAGTGGTAAGATGATAGGTGTGTGCCCTGACATCTTTGCAGCCACCCTGCAGCCCAGGACTGTGGCCTGATCAGTCTTAGACTCAGCCTTGGGGACTCCTGCAGCTGGGAAGAAGGGGCGACATGTTCCCCACCAGCTCAGAAAGTTCCTGTGAAGGAGAGCGTTCTGGCGTTACCTAGGATTCCCTCCTGCCACCTTGAGGGGGATAGAGAGGGGGCCTGGACAGTGCTGGAGCTCTGGAGGCGAGCCCTGCATGCCACGGTGTGAGTGCACAGCTTCGCCCTAGTGTAGGCTGTGACATCCCTGGGACGCGGCTTCCTTGAAGACGAGGGCTTGGAATCCAGGGACACCATGGCCACTGGGCCTGGCCTTGTGCAGCACAGCGAGAGGATGGGAGAGCCTGACGGTGGCCCTGCCCACTCACCAGGACACGGAAGCAGGCCTGGGGCTGGGCTGGGACACAGCAGGGCAGCTGCCTGGCAGCCAGTGGCCTCTGTTCATGGCCTCCTCTGGGCTAGCTCCAGGACTAGCACCACGCGGGTGTCACAGCTGGCACATGGGTCCCTGGACAGACCCTGTGGAGGCCTTGCATGGACAAACTCAGGCCTGGGGCCAGGCCCCAGCCTCCAGGACACAATGATTTCCTGTCCCCTACCCCTGGGGACAGGAAGCAGCTGCTCCCACCTCTAATTAATGGCCCTGGTCCCAAGTCTTTGGTGATGGGACCCTGAGCCATTGTGCTGCTGAATAAATTAATTGGAGCTGAGAGGGGCAGGAGCATGGGCAGCACAAGGGGGACACAGACAACCAGGCCCTGCCCACCTCCCACCCTCCTTTCTACCCATGCCTTTTTTTTTTTTTTCAGCACCAGGGCTCGAACTCATAACTTTGTGCCTTCCAGACAAGCGCTTAAACCATTGAGCCAAACTCCCGGTCCTAGTTTTTTGAGGCAGGGTTGCATTATGTAGCTCAGGCTGGCCTTGCACTCATGTTGTAACCCAAGCTGGCCTCTAACTCACAACACTCCTCCTACCTCAGCCTCCCGAGTGCTGGAAGTAAAGGCGTGCACCACCACGCCCGGTTTCCCATGCCTTTTCTTTTCTGTTCCCCCAGCCCTTTTTATTTTGAGACAGGGTCTCCCTAGGTCACTAAGTTGCCCAGGTTGGACTTGAACTTGTGGTCTTCCTGCCTCAGCCTCCCAGAGTGATGGGATGACAGGCTTGTACTGCCACACTCCTTGCTGTTTTAGCTCCCCCTGCCCCAGGCCCCTTCTGTTTTTCTGCCCTAACAGGCTACTCCAGCCCCCCTTCCCCAACCCCTTCACCTCAAACCCTGCACCCCAGACTGGCTCCTACAGGGGCGGCAGGCAGGCCCTCTGCTCACGTCCATGCACCTCAAGGGTGGCAATCTGGGGCTCATCGCAGCACGGAGCCATCACTCACCAGGGCTGGCACTCTAGCAACCAGCTTGGGGAGCTAGGGTGCTCTACCGAGGCCAGCCAGGACAGTGAGTGCGTCCCCACCCCAGCTAGGCAGTTGCTGGCTGGTGGGGCCATTGGGCCAGACAACAGGGACAGGACGGAGACCCCACAGCTCTGCACGGCCAACCGGACAGGCCCTGGGAGCCCTGAGTGGCTCCGTCCAGGGCCCAGGGGTCTGCTGTGGCCAGCAGCCACCTGAAGAAGGTGATGGATGACGGTAAGTGTTGTGGTTTAGATCAAGAATGGCACCAGGTGCTCACAGGCTGGGCTCTGGGAAGATGACCAGGTCAGGGGAGCTGCAGCCCACTTCCTGTGAACAGGGGGTCTGGCTGGAGGAGGCAGGTCCGAGGTGAACAGTGATTGGGGGTGATGAATTTAAAGCAGTTACTTTGCAGGGAGACCCCTGTTGGGTTTGGGCTGTGCAGACCTAATGACAGGCCTAGTGAGAGGCTGAGTGGGCGTCGCCTCTGCGTTGGAGGCTGGTGGGCGTGGTCTTCTGTGTTGGGGCTGGGTGGGCGTGGCCTTTGTATTGCAGGCTGGTGGGCGTGGCCGCTGCGTTGGATGCTGGGTGAGTCTACGGGTAAACAGGATGTCAGGTTATGCCTGGAGGCTGCGGTGAGTCCCCGCCTCTCTGAGGCTGTCCCCCTCCCACCCTGTAGGATTGATAAGGCACAAGCAAAGCCAGCTCAATCCTGGCTCCCTGCCCCGCCCTTGCTGGGTTGAGGCAAAGCCATGTGGTGGGCAGGGGGGTGTGGAAGGCAGGACTGGGCCCTGGATGCCAGGCTCGGGGTGTGGGGTAGGGGACAGAGTGGCAGGGAGCTGAAATATTTAGGGACACTGCACGGCTCCATGGGCACCAGGCTGGGAGGCCCATTGATGAATCGATTCCCATTATTGATGCTTCTTGGACAGAGTTTGAGAGATGCTGCCGAGGGAGAGGATGGGCTTCCTCCAAGCAGCCTTGACACAGCCAGGCCCCTTGGAATACAAATGAGGCCGCGCTCTGCTGGCCAGCCGGGCAGGAGGGGCCAGGGTGCCAGGGCTGCAGGAGCCGGTGGTGTCGGGCCTGGACACTCATGGGTGTGGCACCGGGTTCAACAAGCTGCACCCAGGTGGAAGCATCAGAGCGCGTGGGACTGTCCAGGCAGGCAGCTCTGGGTTCTTGCAAAGACAGGAAGGAACGGGGCCACTCATGACTGCAAGCAGGGACAGCGTGGGGGCGAGAGGCAGCCCAGGACAGAGCCAGGCTGGAGCAGCAGAGCAGTGGGCAGCGGGTGGGGAGGCTCTGTCCTGCCCTCATGTCCAGCCTGGCAGCAGAGCCTTATCTCTGCCCTGGGAGTCCAGTGTGATGTCAGACACACAGCCCTGGCCTTGGGGAGCCCAGGACGAAAGGGGGAGGCAGTGCCTGTCTCAAGGGTGCCTGCTCCTCGGAGCCGTCATGATTGGGAGCACACCAGAGATGGGAGGCAAGAACAGCCTGGCCCCAAGTCCAGCAGGGATGGGCGGGGCCCCAGGCGCGAAGCTTGTGCCATCCCGCGGTGAATGCGGCCCGCCCCGACTCTTCCTGGTGGCTGTGGAAGAGCCTCACCTGCAGGAGGCCAGGGCTGTGCCAGCAGAGGGGTCTCCAGGGAGAGGGAAGTGTGCACCCCCTCCTCCTCGACACCCTTCCCACTCACACCCACTGCAGGAACCTAAGGAAGGTTATGACAACTTGGGGCGCAGCTGTGCACACCTCTTTCCTTTGGTCCCTCAGGACAGGGTGGGATGGACCTGATGGCCTCTTGGGTCTCTGCAGCCCTGACCCTGTGACCTCAGCAATGGTGTCACCTGCTGGAGCCCATATCTCCCGTCAAGTGGGCACAGTGGCTGCGCCTGGGGTTGCTGCAAAAGTTCAAGGAGACAAAGCTCATGCTTGGTAAATGCTACTCCAGGCCACTGTCCTCAGCGTTTTCCTCCAGGAGCTCCAACATCTGGGATGCCTGTCTCTGGGTCCCTCTGCTCTTCTCAGGCCACTGTGCCCCGGACGCCTTCTGCAGGGCCTTCCCCCAGCCCGCTGGGCAGCTGCCACATGGCACGGAGGCTGCCCTGCCCTCCCAGGCCCCTCCTGCAATTACAGAGAGCAAACAGGAGCAGCTGATGAGAGCGGAGCTGCTATTAGCTTAACCTTTCGGGACTGGAGCTGTGGGAGGCACAAGAGACGCGTGCGGGCTCCTGCAGCAGGCTGAACGGGATGGAGAAGCAGAGGCAGACAAGGAGGATGGGGATAGGATGAAGGAGACAGCAAAGAGACGGGCAGGGGCTCCAACCCCAGCCTGTGCATGGGAAGGGGCATTGAAGGCTGCAGACAGGTTGGCTCCCTCTGACATGCAGGGAATGCGGGGTGAGGGCTGCAAACTGGCCCAGTTCTCCCATTCCACAGATGGAGAAACCAAGATCCAGACAGGCAGTGGGCATTGCCTTCCCCAGTCACAGGGAATGTTGCTAGAAACTGGGTGAACTCAGATCCTTGACCCATGACCTTCCTCACCTGACATCTCTCCCTTGCTTCTTCCATCCCTCCACCCCACTCTCCATCCCTCCCTCCATCCCCCC
>RJWM01024265.1:0-30879 GCA_004363535.1 Dasyprocta punctata | reverse complement strand
TCATTATGCTTTGTGGGACCAGTGGTCTCTAGCAGCTTCCAGGGTGCATCTGCTAATGTTCCAGGCACCCTTTTAGACACTGAAGACACAGCAGGGATCAAAGATTATCTCTGACACCAACATTTCAAAATTTGTGACTTATTGTAGGGATTTTTTTTCAGAGTATTTCTATTTTGCTGTTTGTTCTACTTTAAAAATCTATGGGATTGATAGAATTTTAACAAATAAAGAACTTCAGTGGTGATGTTTTGCTGAATATGCTTCTAGTAATTGCTTTTAATATAGCTCCTCCTTTTTTGCCATAGCTCTGGAAAAAGACCTGATAGATCACTTTGTGGTTGACAAAAAGTAAAATTAAATCTTCCTCTGGTACTTAAATCTTACTACATTTCTCTGGTATGACATGTTGTATACTTGTCCCTGCCCCAACCCCAGCACCACAGACCTTTTCTAGATCTGCTTTCACTGTGATAGGCATCAATATCCACTGGTCATACAATATGTAACATTGAGTTCCTCTTGACCTCCATTCCTCCTTGTTCCTCACACCCCAGTTGGTCTCAATAAAATTCCTCTTCCTTAAGAAACGTAGAGTTCGTGTAATCTACACATTGCTAACATACTTTAGTTTCTCGTGTTACCTATAGGAGGTGTGGCAAGTGACCTGTATCCCCAAATTCATTCTATGATCTTTCTGAACACCTGTCTAGTTGTTCAGCCACCTTTGAACTTAAATGTGGGTATGGAAAACGTTCCTACCTCGGACTTGGATGTAAGCAAAATAACCTCCAGTTGTATTGAGCTATGATTCATTGTTTGATTTGTTGGTACAATGTAGGCTAACTTAATGAATATGTTCAATAACTGCAGTGGCTCTCTAATGGTTCTCCAGACCTATGTCTGATCCCTTTCTCCCCAGCACTTCATGCTGTTACTAAAATCCAGTGCTTCATAGTAGCAACAGGCCAACCTTTCTAAAACTCAAAACTAAGCATTTCTCTATATTCACCCATGGCCTAGTCTCTCTTGGCTTTCCAGTCTCTTTTCCAACAATATCTCTTCATGTACCAAACCCTAAATTTGGGTGTCTTAGTCTTGTCTACATGTTACAGTCAGATGAGCTTTAAGAAGTTCAGCTTCAAGCTGGGAGTTTGACTCAGTGGCTTAAGCACCTGTCTGGCAGGCATGAGGCTGTGAGTTCAACCCCTGGTGCCACAAAAAAAAAAAAAAAAAAAAAGAAGAAGAAGAAGAAGTTCAGCTTCGACCTGCAAAAATTCTGAACCAGTGGAATTGAACCAGTTCTTGAAAAACACAAACTATGACTCACCCAACATGATGTAAGTTACTGGAAGAGTCTTGTGATTATTAAAGAAACTGAATTATTTGTGTATTCATTTATTTTCACAATGTTGGAAATCAAAACAAGAGCCTCATGCTTGTTTGGCAAGTGCTCTGCCACTGAGCTACAGCCAAGCCTTGACTGTAATTTTTAAACTTCTAAAAAAAGAAATATCCAGGACCAGATCACTTCACTGGAAAATTCTATCAAATGTTTAAAAAGAATTAAGAGTAAGTCCACACACTCCCTAGTAGAAAATTGAAGGAGAAATGTATTTCCTAATTCATTTTAGGAAACTAATATCATTATCTTCTTATCCAAACTGAAGACAGTGGAAAAAAAAAATAGTAGTATCCATGAATATTGGTGAAAAATATCTTAACAAAATATTATCAAATTGAGTTTAATAATATATTAATAATATTATGTACTATTACCAGGTGGGTTTTATTTTTAGGAATGCAAGTTTGGCTCATTGTTAGAAAAAAAGTGTAATCCATCATATCATCAAGATAAAGAAAAAAAATCACATGATCATATTAATCAATGCAAAAACATTGACAAATTTCAAACCCATGTGTGATAACAAAAATGTCTCAAAAAATGGGAGCAGGGGGAAACTCAACTTCATAAAGATTATCTATAAAATAATTCCCACAAAAATCACATAACAGAATACATAATGATGAAAGCATAAATGCTTTTCCCCAAAAATAAGAAAAAGGTAAAAATTTACTCTCGTGAATCATATTCAGCATGATACAGAAAGTTCATCCAATGCTTCAGTCAAGAGAGGGAATTAAAAGTCATATAGAATAGAAAGGAAGAAATAAAACTATCGTTGTTGATGAAATGATTATCTACATAGATAATTCTATGAAAAATTTTAAAAAGTAAAAAAGAAAAACCCCAGTAAGTAAATTCCACAAAGTCAAAGGATATAAGATAAATACATAAAAATCAGTTGTATATCCATATAATAATAATGCATACATGTATAAGGAAACTGATAGTAAAATACTACTCATACTTATTCCAATAAATGAAATTCTTAGATGTAAAAGTAAGAAAACATATATAAAACTTGTATGTTGAAAACTAGAGAAATGATAATAAGAGAAATTCAAGAGGATCTTAATATTTGGAGATACATATTATCTTTCCTGGGCTGGAAAACTCAACATAGTAAAGGTGTTCATTATTTCCAAATTGATAAATATATTTGGCACAGAGCTTGTTTTAAAATTTACATGGAAAAGGAAAAAACAACTTTTAAAAAATGAGTAGAGTAGGAAATCAGTCAATTCAATTTTATAATAAAATCTCATTAACAGGACTAGACACACAAATTAATAAAAGAAAACACAGGATCTAGAAATAGACCCATATAAATATGCCCAATGGGTTTTCTTGACAAGATGCAAGCATTATTTAATAGATAAAAGATGATCTGTTCAACAAATGGTGCTGTAGTAATTGGACACCTGTTCGTGAAGAAGAAGAAAAAGAAAAAGAACCTGGACCAAAATCTCATACTTTTTATAAAAATTAACTTAAAATAGATGACAGCCTTAAATGTAAATCAAAATGTTATCAGAACTGTGGGAAATATTTAGACACTGCAGAGAAAATAGAAAATTTAAGGAGCTATGACTTAGCAAAGAATTCCTAGACTTTACAAAAGCATGATCCATATAAGAATTAATTAACCAATTGGGCATCATCAAAATTGTAAATGCTCTATAGAAGACCTTGTTCAAGTGGATGAGAAGAAAGTCTGTAGACTGGAGAAAATATCCACAAGTTACACATTTAATAAAGGACTTGTATGTAGAACGTATAAGCAACTCTCAAAACTGAACAGTAAAAAAGCAAACAGTGTGACTGGAAAATAGGAAAAGACATGAAGAGACATTTTCCAAAGAGGATATATAAATGAAAATAAGTAGGCACCAAAGAAAAATCTATATAACTCGTACAGAAATGGCTCAAATTACTGAAAATTAAAACCATAATTAGATATCAGAGGAACTAAAATTATAAATAGGGATAACATCAAATACTTGTTAGGATGAAGATTACCAAATTACTCTTACACTAATAATGGGAATATAAAATAGTACATCTATTCTGAAAAACAGTTTAGCAGTTTCTTAGGAAACTAAATATACAACACAAATTATACTCCGGGGCATTTATCCCAGAGAAATGAATATTTATGTTCACACAAAATTCATGTATGAATATTTATAGCAGCTTTATTTATAATAGCCCCAAACTGGAAACAATCAAGATATCCTTCAACAAGTAATAGTTAAACAAACTCTGATGTATTTATATCATGGAATAATACTCAACAATAAAAAGGAACAAACTATTGCTGTAACAACTTGGATGGCTCACTAGAGAAAGACGCTGAATGAGAAAAGTCAATCTTAAAGGTTTCACATTTTATGATTCCCTTTATTTAACATTCTTGAAATAGCAAAATTGTAAAAATAGAGAATAAATTACAGGCTTTCAGAGGATAAGAAAAGTCTAATAATAGAACTAAAGCAGATAAGGTTATGAAAAGGTAATATCGATCTTTGTGGTGATGAAGATGTTCAATACCTTGGCTTCATCAATATCAATAATAGTTTGGTGTAGTATTATAGTTCTGTAAGATTTTACAATTGGGGAAAACAAGGTAAGGAATGCTGGGGACCTCTCTTTTATTTCTTACAATGGCATGTGAGTCTACAATTATCTCAAAATTTAAAAATACAATCAAAAGTTTAATATAAAAATATCCCATCGGTGGATATTCTGATTTAGATGGTCTGGGGTAGCCTCAGCATCAGTATTTTATAAGCTTCCCAGGGATTGTATTATGCAACTGGAAATGAGAACATGAAAACTGAACTGAAACACTTGCACTTCCAGAACGCATATGATTTCCTACCATTTACTGTGCTCTTCCTTGACACCTCCCCTCTCTCCCTTTGACTAGCAAGTCTGTCTTCAGCACTTGGCACAGGTACAAGTCCTCTAAAAGAACCACTGAAAGGGCTGCGTGCGTGGGTAGAGTGAGACCCTCCCAGATTTCAGCATGGTTCTTTATTTACTGTTTTCATAGACTTTGTCACTCTTTTGGAATCATCATTTATGCCCATCTCCCCTCTTTCAGCAGCTCTTGTTGCAATTGTACTTTCCTCTTTATTCAGCTCTGGAATTTCAGAGTCTTGCCAAAAGTTAGAAGTAACTCCCTTCTAATCCTAAAGATATTTTTTAAAATAAGAAATGAAGCAAGACGGTCTAGACACCAAAAGTTTCATAGCACAAAATGATATTATGCTTTACTTTTATTCTATGTAAAGCTATGTTACAAAACAGTAAGATGGTCTGATATGGGTTGAGCATATCCTATGCCAGTTATATTTCTTTTCTTTTCTGTTTCTTTACTGATTAATTTTGTTTTTCCGTGTATCAAGTAGATCTTGACCCTGCTATGAGGGAAACAGACAGCAAGGGCTTTGCTTTGCCAGGTTCCTTGCTCCAGGCCCCTGCCTGTGCATGTCCGGTTCTTTTGACAGGATTTCTTGGATGACATGATTAGCAATGTGGCATCCAGGCACAATTTTGTTACTCTCTCTGGGAGGCTTCCTATCCTTCACAGCTATATTAAAGAACCAAGCTAGTATACCTTGGCAACACAATTTTTCACAGAATCTTCGTAAGAATCCACCTTCCGTTTTGTCAGTAATGCAAAATATATTTTCTACCCAAACCATCATATCCATGCTTTTATCATGATTATTAACTTTATAGACTAGTTTAGGAAGAATTAACACATTTTATTGATGTTGGGTTATGCTGCATACTTGAGTATTACTTAGATGGCAGGAATTTTGTTTTGTTTAGTGCTGTACCTCCAGTGTTTAGAATGTTGCTCGGAACCTAGAAAGTACACTTTTTGAATGAATGATTATCTTTCCATTTATTCTGATTTAACAGCAAAAGTTATTTAAGTTTTCTTCTATAGATCTTGCACATTTTTCTTGGGGATTCTCTTTTGGCTATGGAGAGATCTTCTAAGGTACCTTCCAACTGACTGTTGTTTGGGTATATACAGGCTATGTGAGCATTATTGTACACATATTAATTATGTAACTGTCTTTGTTACTGATTTTTTAATTTGTTTGTAAAACTTTTTTTTTATAAATTTTCTTGCTTTAACCAAGCACCATTGTTGTTTAAAACTTTCTTGAGTTGAGCAATTGAAAAGCTTGAATTACAGACCCAAAGAAAAACAGCAAACATCTAAATCTCATTATACCATCTTGTTGGATGCACTAAGCAGGGATGCAGATGTAAACTTGTAATTCTTTTTTCTAAGATAATTAAATATGATGATTAAGAAAAACGTCAAATCCAGAACCATCTCATTCCTTGCCAATCGGGCATCATCTGTTCTCTGTGCTGCTCACTAATTTGAAGAAACTATGTAATGTTTGCTATGAGGTCTTCTTCATTTGCAGAGGGATATTTACAATTTAAATTACAAAAGAAAGAAATTGGCAGTGCATATTGACTTACCCAAGATCCCCTGCTTCACTGCAGTCTTCGTTCAGTAAGCCTTGATATATAAGTGAACTCATGTAAATGAATGCATCTGTCTTCATTTCTCTTTGCCATCAGATCATTATTGCAAACATTAAACACCAAAAAGGACATAAAATGATTGATTGCTCGAGTAAGAAATGTAGGTTATCAAAACACAAACTCCAGAAACAGGTTCTTCCCTCTTTGGACCTCTTTTTTTCTCCCATCCCTTTTGGAAACACCAATAGCATATGTAGTCAGTTCCCTCAGGACAAAAGATAATTATTGGCAGAAAAAATTCCTGCGATTCAGCACATTTTCTTGCAACAATTTTCTATCTTTACTCTTGAGCTTTGCCTAATTTATATTCCTTCTTGATCTGCTCTTTCCAGCTAATCCTGATCAATAAGTACAGCAGATTAGTCCAAAGACAAAACTGGGTAATAGCTATGCGTCCACAGCCTCAGACCCTCAGTTTTCCATTGCTTCTGGGATGATCTACTCTGTGTCAGCTTCCACTTTCCTCACAGCCTACGCTGTGCCAAGTGGTCTGTGACTTTGCCTGTGTGACTAGGCTGTAAGCATGCCTAGAATAATGGCCTTAATGTTCTCCTTTGAGTTTCAGTGGCACGTAGTAGTCATTCAGTAACTTATTACCTTCATAAATGTATAAATATTTTCTTTCTTTTCTCATTATTAAAACTAGCTCTTAGAAAACTAGCTCTTTTGATTGAGAATATAATTGGCTATTACCATTTAAAAGGTACACAGACTAATGGGTTTATATTTTAAAAAATAAATTAAACTCAAAGAATTGAGCTTTTCTAGATTTGTGAGATTCAGCCAAAAACCTGGAAAGTGCCTAGGTTCCTTCTAGAGAAAACAGCATTCTTCTCCTTCTATAAGACTATTCTCTCAGGTAGTAGAATTTCATTTTATGCACAAAGCATGTCCTTAAAAACTTGAGTAGGAGCCGGGCGTGATTGTGCACACCTTTAATCCCAGCACTCGGGAGGCTGAGGCAGGAGTGTCATTGTGAGTTCAAGACCAGCCTGGGCTACAAAGTGAGATCAAGGCCAGCCTGAACTGCATAGTGAGACCCTGTCTCAAGAATAGGGCCAGGGATTTAGCTCAATGGCTTAAACACCTGCTTGTAAGCGTGAGGCTGTGAGTTCAATCCCCAGTAGCAAAAAAATAAAAATAAAAAAATAAACTAGAGTTGGAAAAAAGTTTTTACTAGTCAAAAATTACTTCGCACATGCTTGTTATTGCTACTTTGTAGTTGCTTTCTTTGTGAATTTGGGACTGTCTTAAGATGGGGTTCTAACTTTGCAAGTAAAGATTTATAATAGGCAGGATCACACTACATATTTAAATAAGATCCAAAGAACCTTTGGAACAAAGTTGTCAAGCACCTTATATCTCTGTAATACACATAGTTACCATCTACTATGCCATCTTGGTTGCTTTAATTATTAATTTTTAAGTATTTTATACCTGCCTCCTACTAACCTGAACTTCATAGTGTTCATTTGTAAGGCCATCTCATCAAGTATCAATTGGGCCTATGTAGGTTTCTATGGTAGGCATGAGACTTTTTTGGGTGTTGTTTTTGTTTTAAGGGGGCACTGGTGAAAATGCGCACAGTAATAGACTTGGTTATAAATGTTTCTGGCAGAAGATTTAAAAGGGCCTATGCTTTCAGGCACTTGATGAGAATTTTTATTGCTGAGTTTCAATTCTTATGTGGTCTCTCATACAAAATATAATGAATAGAGCCGATATTGTACACATTCCCAGCCTCTTCTTTTGCTTCTGCCTTAAAGGGCAATACCAACTCGTGATGGTAGTGCATGAGACTGCTATGAAAAAGCAAGCTTCTGAAAGTGGTATGCTGGGGTACTGCCACCACAGGGCCTGGCAGTCCTCCAAGCCCTGCCTGGGATGACATTTTCTACTTCCCTCAGGAAATTAGTAGTCTCCTACCCTGACTTCCTTTCCTCAAGTGCTCTGTTCTTATCACTAGATCAGAAGAGAGGTAATTTTTTCCCTAAAATGATTTGATGTATTCATTGCCTAGAGAGATAATATAATAACCACAAAAATTCTTGGAGATTTTTGAAATTATACTTAACTCATTTGAAAATTAGAGAAAGGGCAGAGATATGAGTAATCTGTCATTGCTATTGAACTGTGATAAGGTAGGCCTGTTCCTACATATTAAAATACGTGTCTTTGATGTTCTCGAAGTGCATAACCCTAATTTGGGGAGAATCTGGAAAGCTATCCAGTTTCCCCCTCCACACCAAGAAAGTATGCAAGTAAGTGAGGGGGGATAACATCTCAGGGAGTGCTAAGCAGTATTTATCATAATTAGCCTCTAGGTAGGTAAGTATTGACTTCTCATTTTTATCAAAAGACTTGCATTCCGTTCTGGTATACAAACATTGTTTCCACAAGATCTGCGAGATTTTAAACTTTTGTTGCTTAATGAATTAGAAATGTATAAGTTACCTACACATTCTGAGGATCAGCTCTGCCTTGCTATACAGTGATATTCTCTGAAAAAATGATAGTAGTTGTTACATGAGCTATTGTACTTTGTCTTTGAAAGACAAAAATGTAGAGTCAATAATATTTTACTTGAACCTATGGAAAGCTTTTTTCTCCTATAGTTAGTTGGCTTCCTTAGATGAAATGTACCATGAAAATGGAGTCCAAGTCCGCCAATGTACCATATACGTGTATGTTGTTATTCTAGATTCTAACTCTTTTCCTGACAACTTTCGGTTGTCTTATTTATAGTTACAAGAAGAGAAACTAGAAAAAGTCACAAGGGAATGGCATAAAGCAAAGAGTGAATAAGTTGACACTTAAGACACTGGTAAATGTGACAGTTTGGACTACTTATTGTCAACCTAAAGCTTTCAGTGACCTGCCATGGAATGTCTGCTTCTGTGTTATCTGGATGCACGTTCTTATAAGATACTCAGCAAATGACCAAGGAAGGAGGCCATGCAAGGAGAAGTCACTTAACCACACAAAACTACATCTGCGACTCTACTGTCAATTAATAAGACGAATGCTTTTCTTTTACAGAGGAATTCAAGGGCTCCACCATCGTTGAACTGATGAAGAAGGAAGGCACCACCCTGGGTCTGACAGTATCAGGAGGAATTGATAAAGATGGCAAACCAAGAGTATCTAACCTGCGGCAAGGAGGAATTGCTGCTAGGTAACTACCTCTCAGGGTAAAAATAGAAAAAGGAACACAGGGTGTAATTAATTCAAGAATTAAAACTACCTCAGAAAAGGTCACTGATAAATAAATGACAACTGCCATCTGGTGGGCAGCACCTCGCAGCAGAAACTCAGCGGGCCGTGCTTCAGAAGCGGTTCCCCAGGCTTTCCCAGGATGCTCGTGGCTTTGCTGGCCTCTGCTGAAATCATCAGAGAGTTTTTGCATCTTCTCCAGAATGGCTAAACTCTCCTGGGGTTCTCAATTTAACACTCTTATATGAAAGATTTCAGTGTGCCACGGAGCAGCAGAGGGGCTGCAGTGGGATCAAGACACTCAGATCGTCTAAGTGTGAAGTAGATGACCGGTATGATGTGTCCGGGGAAACGGCTCCAGAGGGAGATGGCTGGCCAAAGATGAGTGGGAGAGCCGACTCTCAAGTTTCTAAGTAAAAATTTTGCTTTTCTACTTATGAAACTTTTCTTTTCACCAAGACCAAAATATGGTTTCCAAATAAAATGAAAGTTTGGGTTAGGAGTTCTCACTTTGCCCTACAAGTCACTGTGGTTTTGTCAAAGATGGAATGTCCTGGATGTTGCGCAGTGGTGGGCTTGTTTTATAAACATATTCCAAATCTACCTCAGAAAGAGGAGGCAGAATTTTCTGGTTTCACTACGAATTAGATTAATGTTCCCTAAATCCCAAACACCAACAGTTTGTCCACATAATTCCAAGTTTAATTTTAACATTCTTGCCTTACAATGTGTCATTGAAGTGCTGATTACTTTTGATGGTAAAAAGCTCTTTGATTATTTTTGCAGGTATAGGCTTAATTGAGCTGACAGCTCTGTGATTGGGAAGGTACTGTATGTAAGAGGCTGACGTGAACTCAAGCCCCTAATTTACCTCCTTTAGGTATTTAGAGACTACCCCTCTACTGCACACCCCAAGCCTCCTTTATTTTATACCAGTAATTGCCAATGCATGATGTAGATCTTCATCTTTCTCCTGAGTTCCTTTATGTCTAACCCACATGAGGAAAATGCCATTGGCACTTGTAGTAATGCCATAACTAAATGTAGCACTGTACCAGTTATATTGAGCATTAAAAATCACCAGGTAGTCATTGTTTAAGACATTAGCATCTTATTTATAGTAATAAGAACAAAAGGTTCCTGCCCTAAAGGGACTTATAACCTATTAGGGGAGATAAGATATATATAAAAAAAAAAAACACAAAAGTTTGAAAGCAAAATGACATTGCATAGCAATAAAAGGCAACAATACAGGGGTTCACAGGGAGCATTAGGTAGCTGGGCTGGAATGAGTGTCAGTCCAGTTTAAGGAAAAGTGATAGAGTGTGCTAAAGATGAGGGCCCATTAGGAAGACTGTCTTAGGAGCAAGGACTGAAACTGAATTTATTTGAAAAACACATTAGTTATTCCTACTGGGAGGAAATGTTATGGAAATTCTTTATCTAATTTGGGGTTCTTATCCCCAAGTTTTTTTGTTTGTTTTGTTTATTGTTGTTGTTTTGGCACTGGGGATCTGGGGATCGAACTCACAACCTCACTCTTGCCAGGCAGGCACTGTGCCACTGAATTACATCCCCAGCCCCTTATCCCCAAATGTTAACTCACAGCATTGATCTCACTGCCTCCTCTTAGTTTACAGGTCAAGTTTGACTAAAAGCCCTAGAGCAGCCAAAGTTCTATTATGTTGATAAAGAGGGATGAGAATGTTATTGAAATCCAGTTCTTCCCTTGTAATTTCTTTTTCATCAATCCTTTTTTTTTATCAGTCTTGCTAATAGTAAATAATAACAATGAAAATGTAAGCAATAAATAGCCAAATACTATGGTCCTTTTCCTGGCCCTGGGCAGAGTCCCAGTGAAGATACTGAAGGCTGCGAAATATCCAAAAGCATATACCAAAAGTGAGAGAGACTAAGAATGAAAAGACCTGGAATATGTAGAATGCTGTAGGACTGAGCATCTTAATATTTCTTTTTACCCTGTTTTATGGCACTTTTAAAAATAAAATAGGCAAAGATTAGGGGAAAAATCAGAGCAGGACTTCTAAAGTGTAACAGACAGTGTGAACAGACTGGACCCACTGATTCTCGTCTACACTTGCTGTACTCCTTCTCTTAGGGAGCAGGAGGCAGGGAGTTCACTACATTTGCCTTCGAATTTTGCTTATTCACAAGGGGCAGATGCAGAATAGATTCAGGCTGGCCTGTACAGAGAGTGGGTTCACTCAAGTGACATTTTCTCTATTGCAGAAGTGACCAACTGGATGTAGGCGACTATATCAAAGCTGTGAATGGAATCAACCTGGCCAAATTCCGCCATGATGAGATCATTAGCTTGCTGAAGAATGTTGGGGAGAGAGTGGTTCTTGAAGTGGAGTATGAGCTTCCACCCATCTGTAAGTAGCCACAAGCCAGGGGCAGAGTAATTGCATGATGTTGTGTCCTTAAACTGTTAATTTATTTTTCCCTTTTGCCATCAGTGTCTCACTTCAGCAATGGCAAAGTGGAGATTTTTGTTGTTTAAAAATTATTTGAATTGAGAAACATGGTCTCTTTAGGGAGAACAAAAAGGAGCATAGGTAACAATGAAATTATATGAATAACATTTTTGCCACTTAAACTATTTTAATAAACAGTTAACATATTTATAAATAGTGTACTTAAGTGTTACCTAAATTTTTTAGTTAGATTTAGGAAAAGCATGTTTAGCATGTTTTTACATTGAGCTGTATAGATATGCTCATATCTGAAATGTGAAGCTAATTGTGTATCATTATTATCAAGTAATAATAATGGCAGTAACAAGAGCAAACATATTTTGAAAGCTTACAAAATGCATGGCATTGTAAGGAATTTGACTTGCATGGGTTAATGTAGTCTTCATCCCAAGGAGGGTCAAGCGGAGATGAACTTAGCATCAAATAGCCAGATTTAAATCCCAGCTTCACATTTTACTGGCTAAATGACTTTGAGAAAGGTAAGCTTTCTATGTCTCAGTTTTCATATCTGTAAGAGGGAAAGTATTAGTTGTGTTTATGGATTTGTTATAAGGAGTAACTGAGTTAGTATTTGTTAAATACTTAGAAGAGTGCCTGGCACTATAAAAGTTTTTAATAAATAATAGATGAATCAACCAATATTATAAGATAAACATTATTAGCATTTTTAGTATTTTACAGAGGCCTACATTAACTTTCTATCCCATATTAGTAGGCTCCGAAGTTCATATGTGGACCCACACTGCCTGACTCCAAAGTCTTTGTGCTTATTTATATGCAGAAACACCTTATGCTGTGTTACTGCTGCCTCACACTTAAACTTTATTGTTCTAGCACAGTGTGTATTATTTGCTATAAACAGGGATGCTACCCTGGAAAACCCCTTGCCCTTCCCTACTGGTAAGAACTCAGATTGATTATGAAGAATTGGTAATAATTCATGTGTTCAGTAGTGACTTACTGAACATTTACTATGTTTCAGCAGCCACTATATTCTAAGAGCTTAGGGTCCATCAAGGGAGTTTACATTCTAACAGGGGAAAGCAGTTAATAAAACAAAATCATATTAAGTAAGGAAATTTTATAAGAGGTATGAACGATAAATAAAAATAAATCAGATCAAGGAGAAAAATTAGGAATGATGGAATAGAGGTGGGATTACAGTTTTAGTTAGGAATAAAACAACAGTATTTGTCCATCACTTGAAGGAGGTAGGAAGATGACTGTATGGATTTCTGGAGGAAGAAAGTTCCAGGAAGAAGGAACAGCCAGCGCTAAGACCAAAAGGCAGAAATATACCTGGGCTCATTCCAGGAACATTAAGTAGGGCAGTGTGGCTGGAGCAGAATGACCATCAAGGTCAGATATGTAAGGGGTGGGGACTCGCTGATAGGCCAAGGGTAAGACCTTAAGTTTTGTTCTGAGTGATTCAGAAATCCACTCCATTGTATTGAACAGAGGGAAAATGTGTTCTGATTTATGTTTTCCTAAATCTCTCTGGTTGCCTTAAACAGACTTAAGGGGAGAAGGGTCAAAGGTGAATGACAAGTTGGGAGGTACTTGCAGTGATCCAAGAATGAAGTGGAGGTGGTTAATAGAAGTCAGATGACTCTGGATCTATTTTGAAGATAGAGCCCATAAAATTTCCTAATGGATTTGATATGGGTGGTCCAGAAATAAAGTAGCTAAGAATAACCCCAAGGTTTTGAGTCTGAGCAACTGG
This sequence comes from Dasyprocta punctata, assembly GCA_004363535.1. Lineage (NCBI taxonomy): Eukaryota > Metazoa > Chordata > Mammalia > Rodentia > Dasyproctidae > Dasyprocta > Dasyprocta punctata. Next base: position 17,462 of record RJWM01024265.1, on the reverse strand, counting down.
AAGGCTGGAGTTGCCATTAGAGGGACAGGGTTGGTCATCATTTGAAATGTATATTTGACATGTACAGGGAAATATCAAGAAGTTATGGTTTGTAGTTTGGGAGAAAGATCTGGACTGGAAATGTAAATTGAAACTAACAAGAATGCAGATAGTACTTAAAACTAGAGTATAAGAGTAGAGAACTCAGAGAATTTGTCTGCAGCCAATCACAAGTTTCTATTCTTTATATAAAATGGAATACTGAAAGTCTAGTACTCATTTGTACAAAATCAATTTAAGTCTATATTTAAAAACTTTGCTAAACAGCTTTCATTTTGAGCAAGAGTAGGCCAGTAAAATATCACGTTAGGCTTAGACTATCACCACTTAAATGTCAACTTTGTTCATTTTTAGCTTACATATATTAAATTCTCTAAACCTTTCTTACATATAAAATGACTACTGTTATTGTAGGATGTTTGTAAGGATACTGTTACGCTACTTACATAATCATTGTTTAGACCATTGTCACGTATTTGGTAAATAATTAATAATATTAATCATAATTACCATTATTATTATTATACTGAAAGTACTGTTCCCTTAAAATTCGAATTAGCCAGTTTGATTTGTCATTACTGCCTGAAACCATTGCCAAGGAGTTAAAACAACCAGGTATCTAGAGCTAACGTTCATTGAGTATGGGTTTACATTGAACTGAGTATGTAAATATCAGTAAAACAGAACCTCCTCTGAAAGGAGCTCTTAGTGTAGCTGTTGAGGTAGCGCTGTAGTAGAGATTTGCCCAATATTATGGGTGATTTGGAGTTGGGTGTTCTTGAGAAGACTTGAAGCAGATACCACAGGTCAAGTAGGAAGAGGAGCATTCCATGCAGAGGGTATAGTAAGGTCAGATGATAGCGTCCAGTGTACAGTTTAAACTGCGCAGACTGGAAGAGGTGGAGAAGTCATGATAGGAATGAGGCCAGTGAGGTAAACAGGAAATGAATTGCTGTGTTGGAAAAGCTTGGATGGCATCAAATGAGCAATACGGAGCCCATAGAGGCTTTTAGAACTGTGTCATAAGTTCAGAACTTTTACATCATCATTTTGGAGGCCAAAGGTCTTGAGAATAGATCCGAAGCTGTAAGACTGTTACAATTTTCTAAAACAGAGGTGATAGTGTAAGTCAATGTAGCATTAGTAGAGTTAAAGAGGATGGTTCTGAGAAATATTCAGGTAAAAACCTATTTTCACTTGGCAATTATGCCAGTTTTTTTCTTCTTTGTGCTATAAAGCTGGTAGAAAGGGAGCAAACAAAATTTTAAACAAAGGAATATGAATTTTTATGGAAGAAATCAGGTACAAAAAGTCTATTCTCCAACAATGATCTCTGCCTCTTTTTATTATGTTTGGGGAAATTAATAAGATCTTTGAGCTCAAAGAGGTTGAAAGGATTAACAATCCCCTTCCCTCTTCTGCTACAGCAAAACAGACCACCTCAACTGAGGTCCAGGGAGAACTGATTGCTAAAATAAGCTGCCCAAGGTCAAAATCTGTCAGTCTCTCCAGATCACAGCAATTTGAGGCTCAGCCTACCCCAGAGTTTGGAAAGAACTGAGGGAAGGATATGTTCTATGATCCAACAGAGAAAAAGTTAAAATTTGATTTTGAGCAAGTGACTTGTCTTTTTTAAGATTCAATTTCTTCATGAAAATGAAATGATTGTTCTCCATGAGGTCAATAGTTCTTTCTCCTTTAAAACTGTATGATGTTTTGAGACTGTAGAGAAAATATATCCAAACTGTGGCTTAGCTGTTTACATATTGAGTTGGTCCAGAATACTGTCCTCAGATTTTGATACCACATTACCTTACCTAATACTGAAATGTTTAATTGTCTTCCATTTTCTGACGACACCTAAAATTCTTTATTTTAAGCATAATAATTGGGAAGAGTATAATTTCCATTATTTTATTCATTTAAACATAATTTCCATTTAAATCTTAGAGCTAATGATTTACTTTTTTAATAAAAAATAAATCTCTGCCACTTAATCTGATTGACAAAGGTAGACTTCAGGTTAAACCATAAGCTGAATCAGATTAGCTTTCTGTCAAAGAGTCCTTTCTTAATTCAAATGACTGTGTCAAAACATGTCACTAGACAACCTTTTTCTCAATTCTGACACACACAGATGACATGACGATGATGATGATATTGTTGATGGTGGCAGTGGTGGTGGTGGTGGTGATGATGATGGAAAGAGAAAATGGGACAGTTACATTTGTTTCAGCCACATGCTTCATTCTGGGATTGAATCTATTAAATTTTTATTTTTTAAGAGCAGAATATATTTATTGAGAAAAAGAAAGCTTCTGTCAGAGAGCGAAACAGAAGGTGTCCCGAATGAGTTGCCAAAGACTCTGTCTTTTTTAGTGACTTTTATAGAGTAAAACCATGATGGGGAAAATTGGGAACTCACAAGGGCTTGAGGTGGGACAGAACTGTGGTCAACCAATAAGATTAATTGTTTAGGTAAAATTGACCAGATCAAAGACAAATGGGGAAGCGAGTCATGTAGTAAACCAGCATTCTTATGGATTAGGTGATTGGGACGGTAATTCTTGGCTTCTCAAGAAGATCCATCCCTAATCCCTAATGCTTATACTTAGGGTGTGGTTGCATTTGTTTTGCCTTTGGTCTTGAGATCTGGCCCACAGCAAGAGGTGTGTGTCTCTTCCAAGATCACAAGATCTGTTCCTTTGTGCCAGCTCCTTTGCGGGCCTAGCCCTGTCTGACTGCCTATAATATTTCTGTCTAACTCAGTTGCCTGTAATGTTGCCCTCTCTGAAGAAGTAACCCGAACTGCCGTGAGGGGCAGTGGGCGATGACCAATCTGGCTTCTTTAGGCTGAATGGGGTCATAGCTGTGGAGTGGCAGTCAGGTATACTTCTGCAGAAGTTCTGTCTAGAGGCCCTCGATAGACACCAGGCATTTTCATCTTGGGTAGGTGTACAGCTTTGAGTCTGGAGGAGACAAAGCCAAAGAAACAATTAAGTAAGCATGAGCCAAATAATAGAATCAACAAGATAATTATGAGTATAGTTAACAAAGATTTCCACCAAGAGGAGTTAGTAATGGCTTTCTATAAGGAGGAAAAAGAAAAACTCCAGGGAATTTTAACCCATGGACACTTAGGTTCTTCTATTGATGGAGTCTGACATTTTGTCATAAATCCCTCTAGCTTTAGTTATAATTATTTCTAAATTTTTGATAATGTAGGATAACCAGATTAACACATTATTTGGACAAATGAAATTTTCTTAAGTTTTCATATATGAACAGCAATATTTATTGTATAAAGGAGCACTTCCCAGGGAAAGCTCTTCCTGTGACACAAGGAATAAAAGACAAACCTGACCGTATTTCCATCCTTTACTTATATCTCTTGGCCTCACGGTTACAAAAGCAAGACAGATGTTCACATATACTGTAATGAGGTAGGCAAGTGCACAATCAGATAACTCCTATATTCCTGTGGGGGTAGGGAGGTACAGCAAGAAGACACGGAAGTACTGCATTAAGCTGAAACAATCTACTTTACCACAGTAAAATAACTGTACAAAACTGCATGCATACTCACATATAGAAACAGGGGTCAAGGGTACAACTACAATCCTAAGTAGTAGTTTGCTTTATGAAATTGGTTTCTACCTAGTTCTTTGATTCTTCAGGTAAGCCTTTAAGTGTACCTTTGGATTCACATACACACTTGTGAAGTAATGAGTAGCGTTCAGATGGCTGATAAAGAATATCTGGTACTGAGTGTGACAATCTAGTTAGCAAGTCAATCATGCAAATAAAAACTATAAAGATCAAATTTATTTCATTAATTATATTAAAATGTACAACATTCACATTTATCATTGGAAAATGATGCCAATACTATGAACAAACTAAGCTGTAGATAATCCCAAAAGTCTTTATCATGACTTATATTTGATTATAAGATTTTATGGTCAGCAAGATTTAGCTACAGCAAAATTAAAATCACAGTACTTTGCATTCCCAGGACAGACATCTAGCCAGCAAGGGCAGATGGTCCAGAATTAGAATTCAGTTGTACATAATTGAAAGATGATTTAACAATTAAATAAAATAGTATTTGCAAACTACTTTGTGGAGTGCTGGGCACACAGTAGATGCTCATCAGTTATTTCTCATCATATCCTTTGCTTTTCTACACTTACAAAGCAAAACAACTTTTTCAAAACCAATTTCCTCAAGTGACTTTTTGGGTCACAGAAATAGGCAAACGTTTGATTTGAACCCAATTTTAGTTTTCATTTAATTAAAACTATACCTCAACCTCTTTCAGTTGTTTATATGTACTGTTCCTGGTTGATTAGAATAAGCTGAAATTCCCCCGATAGCAAGAATATGACATTTAATTAAATCAGCAGCATGCCAAAACATTTGCTCAGCTGTAGCTTTATGTTGTTTTTCAGTAGATCCAAGCTTTTACAGTATTGTATCTTCTAGCCTAGTAGTGTGCAGTTTTATGAATTTAAAGATGCTTTGCATAATCATTTTTTCAGTATTCTTTTGAAGGCTCAGATTTTCTGATAATTAAAAATAATTGCAATTAATGCTAATTAAAACCAGTAGCTATTTCTATAAATCAGAAGAAATGTACTTTTTAAAGATCCCTTTAAATTTTGTCTGTATACAGATACTCCTGGACTTATTATTATTATTATATACAAATACTCCTGGACTTATCATTATGGGCTCATGTCCCACTAAGCCCTTTATTAAGTTGAAAATATTATTAGCTGAAAATGCTTTTATCTATCCTATTGAAATGGTCAGAACATTTGCATTAGGCAAAAGCAAATAATGCAAAACCTATCGAAGATCTCATGTGCTTTATTGAATACTACACTAGAAGTGAGAAGCAGTAGTATGGGTGTGCTTTCACACTGCCATTTAAGCAAAAATATTAAAAGCTGAATCATCATAAATGAGAGACCATCTATTTTTTGTCGACAGCTTTACATGATAAAGTTTTATGATCTAGTAACAATGGAAAAATATTTTTGGTAATCAGTATAACTTTAGATACTAGATCTCATTGTACAAATTCAAAAAATGATCTGAAACTATTTCTGCACATCATAAATTTTTTTTATCTCTGTGAATACAAACAAGCCTGTCTTCAAATGATAAAATACCAACTTGTAGAAATTCTGTTTTTTCCAATGCAGTAGTGAATATGCAACCAGAATTACTAGTCCCAAAATCAGTCTTACAGAATATCTTAGTGATTCTGCCATCACATAACCTATACCCTCATATATGTGCATAATGTAGAGACTGCAACTTAGCAATGGAATTGCATTTTGTGAAAGGAGAACAATGAACAGGCAAACGACACAAGGGTGGTAGTATCAAGTAAAATTAAGCAGATCTTTATTTTCTTAATAGTAATACTTTGAATGTGCTTTGAATTTCTTTCTCCATGTTTCATTTGAGTTGCTGATGTCTTTGTTTAATAGCTATTTGTATGGCAGTACATCTATCTCTATTAGCCTAATCTGTTGATAGCAATTTAGAGTAATACTTTCTCTTCCCATGCCACCTATAACATAAAAATGAATACTGAAGTTATTTCATAACTTCTCCAAAAATCACACTGTTTTTGCATTTCACAAAGGGAAAACAATTCTACTTATTGAAGATTATCCCTCTTGCTATGTAGAGTTTAAGCAATGTAAATATCACAGTCTATTTGGAAATTGTCTGCACTGAAGAAAAGTAACTCGCTATGAAATTTGGGTTCCTCTTGGGACTATGTAAGTCACTTATACAGATAATTATTTTATGGTATTTGTATATGATGTGAAATATTTCTCTAATGTTTTGCTGGAATCATTATTTTTTTATGTATCAAAAAATCCTTGCAAGAAGAACCTGTAGTATTTTATGTCACAATGAAAAATTGAGAAACGTTATTATAACTTAAATTTTATATTTCCCTCTCTCTTTTCTATATTCAGCTGTGCAAGGATCAAGTGTTATTTTCCGAACAGTGGAGGTCACATTACATAAAGAAGGGAATACCTTTGGTTTTGTAATACGAGGTAGGTGATGGTTAAAACGTATTTGCCATCAGAAACTCTTGGAGAATTTGTCAGTGAAATATCGAGACTGAACAAGAATGTCACCCTTAAAAAACTGATGCTTCCTTAACATCAAGTCACCTTTTGATATTTCCATCTACCCTTCTTTAAATAAATAAAACAATGAATGGGAATCAACATACAAAAGGAATTACCAGTTTTATTTTTAGTGTACTAGAATAAAGCAAGCAGCTATTGTTTATAAACCTTGTCAATCAACAATAATCTTACTCCGCATGTCTTTTACCTTTCATTTTTTTATATCATTGAATAAAAAATGTTGATTAATATGGCTTGATTTGATTTAATACAGAAGGATTAAGCAACTTTGTTTAAATTAATTTCTCCTGAAATACATTTTGTTATTGCAGCTTTCTAAAAATGGATCCAAGATAATCTAATCCCTTGGATACCTGTGTGAATCAGCTCAATACATCTTATTGCAGCATGGTAATAAAGAGTTCAAGTGACTCCAGCTTGTCTACAAAACCACTGATTCTAAGCTGCGATTCTGGCTTTTCTTATACGGTTTTTCTTATTAGAAATTTTGTCCCTGCAAGACTATGCCTGCATTAACAACTCTGAATTCCTACTATGACAATGGGATTCACTTGGAATCTAGATAAGCATCCAAAATTGTTTAAATATTACTTATTTTTTGAATTTTTGTTTTCACCTATAGCATTTTGTACTTCACTAGAAATGTCAACCTGATTATTAAAACATTAATTAACATTAATTAAGCATCTTAGTGAATATGTATACAACAAAGAAGCATTTTAATAAGTATGTATTTATCAAAGACTAAAAAAGATGTGTTCACATGTAAGAAGTTGTCTTAAGTGACCAAGCTTTAAAAACCAGTTACAGAAGATCACATATTGTATAGTTTCTCTTGTATGAGAAACTTAAATTATACATTAATGAGCAAAATAAAAGATAGATGATGAGAAACAAGGAGACAGATGATCAGAAACAAGGATATGGGAAGGAAATTTGGAGATACGGGGGACCTGACAGGGAGTAAGGAGAAATAAAAAGGATCAAGATGCAGTTTATATATGCACCAATTCCCCATATCAATGTGTTAATAATGTATTACAATTGTATGCTAATAAAATAAATAGATGTTAGGTTTCCCTCTGGACCAATTGTTTAGCAAATTAACCAATCAAATAACATATTAGCACATATCAACATGTCAGCATAGAAGTAAGTGCTGTGGAATCATTAGATTTCTATCTACAGGGAATGACAATCCAGCGAATTTAAGATACAAGTTGATAAAGTGCCCAAATAAGTCACAGAAAGGATAAAAAGCTAGAAACTCATTTAGATCAGTAGTTACTACATTTTTCTAGCAATGGCCTATTTTTAAGAAGAGCACAGAGGAGATAGTTCTTTTGCAAAAGAGAAGGGGACCGAAAGATGGAAGACGAGGAGTGGGAGGAAAAGGGAAAGAAAATGAAAAAACAAATTAAGATGTGTTATATACATGTACCAACTCCCCAAAATGAATATAATCATGTACTGCAAACATGTACCAATAAAAAAGAATTAAAGAAAAGGAACAAAATATTCCAAAATTATTAACCATAACCATTCCCGAAATTCTATATTAAAAAATAAATGTAATGAAAAGTCACAGTACAAGTAATTTAGATTGAAGGTGGTAATACAAATCTGCTTTTGCAGTGTAAGTGCAAAGGAAAAGTGCTCTTGCATAATACATGTAGAGTCCTAATTATTGAAAAGCTGCAGCAAAAAAAAATTTTTAAATGCTGTCATAAATATTCATCCCTAGTCACTATACAGCTAATAACAAATCATATTGCTGTGAAACAGCTAAACCAATCCAAATTTATCATTAAATAGTAAAAAGAGTGGAAACAATCATTTCTACAGTTACCACAACACCAACACAACTGATGATGTAATATTACCAAAATGTACTTCCCACAAATTGCAAGAATTTCAAATATCTATAGGCACATACAGGAATTTGTATGAGCTTAGAATACTGTCTGAAGTATGGGTGGCACCTAATAAGTGAATAAATAAATTCATAATTAATTGAAGGTTGCCTAGACATTACTGATTTTAAAACCTTAGTAGTAATGAAATAATCTTAGTTTATGAGTACCACAATGTTGTAAGCTTTGATAATGTTCTTAATTCATTGCATACATAAAGTTTGTTGAATTTTGCACGATTTTTTCAGTGTGAATCAAAGATGGCTTGCATATTTAGTTTCAGGACCATCTCCAGATTTTCCCTACTCAACAGATGGCCCACAGCCCATCCCTTAAGAATCACTGGGTAATCAGAATGAAAAGATACTTCGGGTAAATGTCAGCATAGCCAATAAGACATTTTGGCATACATATGATGTGAGCTAAATTTAGGTCAGTGGAGAGTACAAGACAAGGAAAGTCAGAGAAAAGGAGCAGATACTGCTAATGGAATGTCCACTTAGTACTGGAAAATTTCTTCTTTTAACCTGTCAAAATGTAATTTTGAGCATTAAAATAAACTTTTACCTAGTGAATGGTATTATATTTCTAATGCTGCAAGTGACAAGTTCTAAAATCTTGACTCCCCAAATAATAGATATTTACAACAATAGAATGAATATGATGCTTTGGCCTAAGTCTTGGAGAATTAAATTTTAGCTGGCTCCTTGCCACCAAAGGAAATGCATTGGGCTAAGATGAGGCACGCTCTGCCATTAAGTGTGCTTTTCACTTTTGGGCAACAAAACTTCAGTTATTCTCAGTTGTAAAATTGTAATGAGTTCTATTCACTTAATACCAAACATACGGTTTTGAACTATACAATAACCCTGGTATTGATTTTTTTTTTCTGGTCCTGGATATTGAATCCAGGGCCTCATGCATGCTAAGCATATACACTACCAGTGAGCTACATTGCCCCCTTAGGCACTGATATTTTTAAAAAGCATCTTAGATAATGTTAGTATGAATTATTAAGATTGAAGAGTATCGCTGGTCTTTGAACGGTCTCTGTTTACAGCTTCAAACTTCTAAAACCTAAGTAACTCACACGCTGAACTTGCTTTATTATTTCAAATAATGATAAATTATCACATTAAGAGTCTCACATATTAATATGCACTCAGTGTTTTATATTTAAACTCAAGTCTGTGAATCAAAATTGTAGAAAGAATTTTTGCTGGCTTCAACCTCCATTATTTTCTAAACCAATACTCCAGTAATTATAATTAGTTCTTACTCTTGCCATACCTGTTGCTAAATGTTTTATATGTCACATGATTGCAATTATATGTTTGTCAAGAGGTGAAAAAATGGTGATTCCAAAACACACTCTACATGAAGTGAGAGTTTTAAGGCCATCAGCTATTATATGCTGAAAGTAAATTGTAGCCATTTCCCTACACACATCAACAAATGTACTACAAATTCTCAGCTGGCATATTCTAAGTGATGTTTTTAAATGGCAACAGTGAAAGTGTTTTGAAGCTGCATTGTTTTTCTTTGCTAGGGGGAGCACATGATGATAGAAATAAATCTCGACCGGTTGTGATAACATGTGTTCGTCCCGGAGGGCCTGCTGACAGGTAAACTTCATCTCTCTGTGTAACTCTCCAAAACAGATTTAATAGAGCTGGGGACTTTGACAGAAAAATCGATTTATAAATTTTGTAGCAAAAGGTAGATATTAAGCAAATACATTACTATGTGAAAACTAAAATTTTGGGCTGTAAAATTTTTAAAACTATGAGGTCTGCATCCACATTCTAAATTATGTTTGGCAAGCAATTTAATTCTGAGCTCAGTTTTCCTCCATTGTAGACTTAGGATTTAGGTTTTGCCTTTTCTCGCCTTTAGGGTTTGTTCACTTTTATCAAAAGTTGGAGGGAGGCACTTATGAAAGGCAGCTGGCTCTTTCAAGGAAGGCGCTTAAAGTGCATCTTCTTCAACTGCTAAATTCCCAGCATGGGAAGACAGGCGCTGGTGATCTGATTCTTACTACTAGCATCCTTATCAATATTAATTTTACTTGTTGATGATGGCTTATGCATGTAGGGACGGAAGTGACTTTTATTAAAATGGAAGGAATTTATCAGAGTTTTCACTTCCTTTCATTTCTCTTCTTTGAAAATACAAATATGTGAGTGACAAAGACTTTCAATTTTCCTAACGTAAGCTGGTTCCCAGATAAACTCACATGTTAACTTTCTCTGGAGATACATCTGTCTATACAGTACGTTACTTTATCAAAGAAAATTTTGGCTCCATAATGATGATGGACTACAATTTCAACTTCTGCCATTAACTATTGTTGAATGGTAGGAGGAAAATATACTGGTTACATTTTTTTCTGTTTTACTACCAGGATATATTTTAAGCCTTCTTTAAGAGATAGAAATAATAATAGCAAATCATATTTATTAAATATATGCTATGTACTAGGAACTGGACTCCTTAGCCAGCATTTTCTCATTTTAGCTTTACATGCACCGTGTAAACGAGGTTTTTTGTATTGTCTTACACATGACAAAACAAAGGCCAGAATGGCTAAGTCACTTGGTATCAGCTATTAAGTAGAATTAGGATACAAAAACTCAGGTTTGTTTTCCTCCAAAGCCTATACTGTTAGATCACTTTTAGGAAAGGACAAAGAGTCAGTTTCTCACCTGTACTGGTTTATATGCATTTGCAAAGGGATTACACAGAATCAGACACTTTCAGGGAAATCTTGCCTTTTCCCCTTCATGCTTCTTTTAAGAATTACTCTTTCTGATGAAAATAAAAACATGTTGATTTCTTACTAACATTTAGGATTAGGATTAGCAGGAATGTCAGAAATAGAGTATGGGCTTGTGAGTAATGTATTATCAAATTAGTTTAGAATTTAAGAAAATTTGCACATTAGAAATAAAATTTTAGAGTCAAAATACTTAGTTATTTGAGCAATTTAAGACCTTTATTTAAGAGATTATTTGCCTTTTCAAATCCTAAATCTGTAAGCCTACCATTTGATTTCTCCATACCCTTCCACGCAGGGACACTGGAGTCTAGAAGGCACCCTGACCCTACCTCCAAGTGTCACTAATGTCCTGAGTCTTCATTTCTCAATGCCTTTAGGCTCCGTGGTCACAGCAGGGACAATACTATTTGCCTGCTTCTTCCAAGGAATATGAGACTGAATCAATTTAATGATTGCTAAATGGCCTTATAAATCAGTAGGGAAATTCACAGACTGGGGGTATTTCTCACTAGTTCTACATATTCTGCTTCGGTTCACTGGTAATAAATTGAGTGAAATTAGGCAGCTTTTGTGCCCACCTGGCTTTGGAAAAACAGGTGAATGCTTTTTCCTTGGCTCCTACAAATCAATTTTAGACTTTCACATAAAAAATTTCCCCTAGAAAGGGGAAAATATGCCTTTCTTACCTTTGTCACCAAGAGTTAATTGTGGATAAGTAGGCTATTTGCTAATATGTAGTTATTTTCTCACTACTGATTTTTGCATTATGGCTATTTTCTGTTCAGGGTTACCCTTTATGCTCTTGCTCTTATACTTGATGCTTGAGAAGAATGCAAATGGGATGGATGGCAGAATGTGTTTAAGAATGACTGACTGACTATTAATGCTGAGCCTCATTATGATAAATTAATAAAGCCTTCCTTTATGCTCCCTTTAGAGAGGGTACAATCAAACCTGGTGACAGGCTGCTCAGTGTGGATGGAATTCGGCTCCTTGGAACCACACATGCTGAAGCCATGAGTATTCTTAAACAATGTGGACAAGAAGCAACACTGCTGATAGAATACGATGTCTCAGTTATGGGTATGTTGGAGTCCTGGGGTGGATCTGTTTGGCTCAGGTCATGTCACTGTTCCTCCTGGATAAACCACTTCAGATTAAATATGTATTTTTCTGCCCTCCTGTAGCAGACAAAATCTCATCAATACTATATCATTTCCACTCTGTTTGAGTTCAGGAAGAGGTGAGTGGTACTTTTCAACAGTGTGGAGTTCTCATGTCGATAGGTTCTATTACAAAGTCTTATTCCGACAGAGCGTTTCACCTAGCAATCAGCTCCTCTGTATGGATTACTCTTTGGCAGTAAACTGTTTTTCCCCTCCAAATCTCAAAAATAGTGTTATTAACTTTAAGACTGCTACTTTTTCTTTTACTACCTGGAGACTGGCAGCAGTAGGGGATTTCTTTCCTTCTTGTAACTTCACAGTGTAAAGTCAGATAATATGAATTAATAGAAATGACCATTTATTTCAGCATCAGAATTAGACAAAGCATTAATAGTGCTATTGCTTAAAATTAAAATGTAAGTGCAGTATTTTAGTCTTTACAAATTGATTATAATAGAAAGTAACTATTTCTACTCTCATAACTCTAATAAAGTTCACAAGATGTTCTGTCACTTGGCTTTTAAATGTTTGGAGAGCCAAATTTTTCTATAATATTGTAAAAGGCAGAAAAATTATGAAAGAATGGATTGGAACTAGAAATTGAAATTTAAATCATGTTGAAGGTACTCCTTACAATTATCAGACTTGATTGTGTGACATGGTTTTGGCATCCAGTTTTATGTAATAAAATGTAGCTCCTTTATTTCCTACTGCTTACAATTCATGTATAACAATGTGATTTGAGAGGACTGTTAATCAGGTTGCTGACTTCAAATATCTTAGCAAGGCATGAGGTTTCCTAATGAGCTTAAAGTATGAAGTCTAAGTGTTTTTAGCATGACAGATTGTATGATATGATCTTGACATGAAAACTCACCAATGAATATTCCCTCTTTTATTTTCCTCCTTTCTTTTGTCCTGACTCCTTTCTTTCCTATCTCCTTCCCTATTCCCCTTCTCTAGTTCTTTTTTTATATGGTAATTGTATTAGATTTTGGTAGACAAGATGGGTTGTTTTCAACTTTACTGATTTCCACCTACAGATTTAAACCACGTGACTTGATTTGAACCACTGTGCCTTATTTGTCAAATGAGGACTAGCAATGCCTATTTAAAAGACAACTAAGCAGATAGCACAAGAATATACAAGGAAGATTTTTAATGATGAGACAAATGGTTTATTAACGTTAAAAATTCAACCAAATGTTTGACGTATTTAACTCATTCAGTTTAAAGCATATTTTAAACTTAGTAGGAAGTATCAAAAAAAGACCTTATACTTCCCTTTCTGAGAATTGCATGGATGGGAAGAAGAGATAATAAATATTACCAAATACTCCTAAAATAAGAGACAGTAAGAACATTGCCAGATACTCATAAAGCGTGATCATTACCATAAAGGACATGGGCAGGATTCTGTAATAGGGAATAAGGGTAGACATAAGTAAAGATCAACAGATGCTTAAAGTAGGTTAATCAGTAAAGAGGTGAGAGGATAGAAACCAAAGGTTTAGAAGAGCCAGCTCCAAGAAAAAACAGCAATGGTCTGTAGGGCCTGAGCCAGAGAGACAAGGGCTTCCACACTGGGATGGGTAGCATTCCAGAGGAAGCACATCATGTTTCCACATTACCAGGTTTAGGAGGCGATGGGGATGACCCACATATTTGCCAGCTTCTCAGTCCACACTTAGGTTCTGAGTTATATCTGCTAATTTCACACTCCAGAGTTTCTATCCAGCTCCTTTAATGTAAAGGAAAGATGAAAACTCACTTAGTTCCTAAAGATTGCTGGATATAAGATCAGCTACAAGATTTGTTGCCTTCGTATGTCTATTAAAAACTGAAAGTGAACTTTTAAAGACACATTAATAATAACAATAGGATCATAACATTCCCCTAAGTCAGTCATGATGAACCTTTTAGAGCCTTCAGTGATAACAGGCAGTCCACTGTGACATGTGTGCCACAGGCTTGCCACCACTGCTTTAAGAAATAAATCTAACAAAAGTTGTATGAATCTATTATAGATAATAAATATAGATATGTATACATAGGTAAATCCATATAAAATAATACTCAAGTATCTGAAGATATATATCATTTTTTAGATGCGAAGTGTTATTATCTAAAAGATGTCGTTTCTCTCAAATGTATCCATAAACTCAATGTTATTCAGAATCTTAAGGAAAGATCTTCAGAATAAGATGTTTCTAAAATATTTATGGGTTTAGAAAAATGGAGAAGGGAAAAAGAGCCAAAATGTTGTTGAAATAATATGAAGGATAAGCATCTTTTCCTATCTAATATCAAGACTCATTCTAAAATTGTCCCTTCAAGTTCAGTAATATTAACGTGATGTAATAAAGAGACAAATAGAAGATGGTAGAATGCCTACAAGCAAACCACTGCAAATATGCAGACAGAGGGGGCAATTAGCCACATTGATTTGGAGTATAATTTAATTTCACATTTTACAGTGTCATCACACCCCAAAATAAATTGTGTATTTACTTAACCATTTCCCAATATATTGCTATCATAAGTAACTGGGTTTTTACCCAAATCTTTGTCTTTTGCGCTAGTGGTAATCTTTGAAGTATGCATATCTCTATAGAACTTGTCAGCATTAAATATTATAATTTTAATATATCTTATTTATTAGGAGAAAATAGCTTTATATTTGTTTTTTTAAAAACTTCTAAATCAGGTGAACAATACTAGCCATGTAAATACTAACCACTTTTATTTTCCACTATTTATTGAAGTGCTTTTAGTTTTTGCTTACTGATTTATATTAATTTTTTATGTTAAGGACTTTATATATCACTTTTTTTGTAAAGACTGTTCTCGGTAGTTAATTTCCCCTCAAAACTACTTACAAACTGATAATCAGATATCTTTCTAACTCCTAGAGCAAAACAGGTGAGAATTTTTCAATAAAACACTTTATATCCTGGCTTTAGACTGAAATTTGACACCATAGTTCTGTCTCTCAGGTTTCCTTGTCTGAGAAGGAACTTCCTTATGTCATGGCAAGATAATTCTTGCAGTCACAAGTCTACGGTATCTTGAGAATTTGTGTTGACAAAGAAAGATGACTGAATCTCCGTCAAAGATACTTAATGACTTAGCTTGAAGCGAACACTGACCACCATTACATTAATCACTGTGTCTGAAGATGTATTGTATTTTCCACACCTGTGAGAAAAAAAAAAATATGTTGAAGGTGTCCAAAATAAGGACACAGAGAAATAACAGTTCCTTAAAGTAGATGATGTTAGGTAGACAAAAAATGATAGTTGTCCACTTTAGGACATAATTAGTTATTAAATACTATATTTCTCCCAATATGATTTCCTTTGCAGAGTTTCCTTTGCTTCACATTTTCACTAATATTTGGTATTCTCTGTCCATTTCATTCTCAGCATTCTGATGGGTCTGTAGTAGTATCTTATTATAAGTTCATTATACATTTCCTAGATAAATAAAATATGGAAAACCTTTTTGTTTGCTGGTGGAACATGCTCATGACTTTGATTTTACTTTTAATAACTTCACTAACTGAAGTTGAATTTAGTCTTTTTAACATTTTAAGAAAATAAGGAAGACTAGGAAGAACAGGTTTGAGTCAAAAACCAGAGTTCAGTACCAGGTATGCTAAGCTTGAGATGTCTGTCAGGCATCCACATGGAGTTATAAGTGGACAGGTAGATATTTTAGTGTGGGGGTCAATACAAGGCATCATCACGGAGATGGTCCTTTTTAAAACCATGAGATGGGGTGAAGCACCTCAGAAGAGTGACAGAGAAGGAGCCCCCAAGACTGAGCTCTGAGGTCATCCAATAGTTCAACATCAGGAAGATGCAGAAGAAATGATTAAATGAATTAAAGAGGACTGTTAGTGTTGGAAACAGTGAACTAAGACAGAGTGGGGAAGTATGGAGGCCAAATCTCTCCTGTTTAAAATGATGGTAATCACACTACCACACTCACGAATCACTGTGACAAACAAGATGTCTAATGTATATGTGGTATGTGGCACATTAGTGTGCTCAATAACATGAACAAGTATTTTAAATGTTTATAGGGCCAAAAACTCCCCTTTAATATTGTTGAAATATCCTATGAAATGATTCCAACATCCTTGAGAGTTCTGTTGTTGGAAAGGTAGCACAAAATACACAAAAAACATGAACCTCTAACTAGTAAAAGTTCTGAAAAAAAATCACTATAATAGGATTTAGTGTCTTTGGAAGGCAAACAGTTTTGAATCTTGGCTCTCCATTGACTTGGGCAAATTATTTAACCTCTCCAAGTTTCAACTTTGCCATCTTTAAAACAGGGATAAAATAGGCACTTCTTCAAAGGATGAATGAAAGGATTAAGAAGTAAATATCTGTAAAGTGCTCATAATACCTAAACTTGAATAAGTAAGAGGAAATGAAAGTTAGCTATTTCCACACTCTGCTTCTCTAAAATGAATGTCAGGTATCTTTTTACCCTGGATTAAAATACAGCTAATACTTTATTCTATAACATTGTGTCCTTGCTAGAAAGAATATTTGGGAAATGATAAGTTCTGGATTGATTTACTTACCAAACTTCGTCAGAATGTATATTTTACTTAAACCTTTGCTGAAAGCCTATTTCTAAGAATGTATATTAAATTAAATGCTTGAGTCTCTGGTAGAGTAACAGTTCTCTCATGAGCATTATTCTGATCATCAATCCTGAGGGAAGTGTTACAGAGTCAAGAGATGTAGGAGATTGCACTGAATATGTATGAACTTTTAACTTGCTATGGATTTTTAAAAATTGCATAATTCTTTAATAATTGTTCATTTTATGTTTCTTCCCTGGGAAGAGTCAATGAAGGCAGTAGTTGATATGGAACTCTTGCTAACTGAATTAAACATAGCTTGCTGCTGTGTAATTTAAAGGAGACTTCTTACTAAGAAATAGTTAACGTCTACAGGAATATTAGTTGATCTCAAATGTAACCAACAAATTATTGTTCTTGAAAATAAAGACAGAAAGTTAACAAAAATGTTTCTCCTAAATCTCCTGAACTTTCCTGCTGTAGTACCCAATGTATGGTATTGTCACGTCATTGTAGTCCTTTCAAAAATTTACTACACATTCATTGCCCTGTTAGTAAATTTATCGTCCCATTGGTCTACTTGTATTTGGTTTTCAGTTTCTTTCTCACTTTTCCTTTTGAGAGAGAAAGGCGCTCTCTATGTAGAACTTTCTTGACATCTCTTGAGGGTATTTCCATTTTGCTTTCCATAGTTATCTATGGGTGTTTCCATGGTGGCATTAGGTTTCAGTGACCCTGGGGGGACACTAACCAAATGATCTTTCTTTGCTTGTTTCTGTA
>RJWM01024264.1:12500-30703 GCA_004363535.1 Dasyprocta punctata | reverse complement strand
AAAAAAAAAAAAAAAAAAAAAAAAAAAAAAAAAAAGACTTTGGTTGTGGAGTCACATGGCTCAGAAGAGGCCCTGACACCCCATGTTCCCATCTGTGCCTTAACAAAATCTTCCTACAATCTCAGAACTTACTGGGTTTTGAGCTCCAGAAAGCCAACCCATCCCAAGTCCTTTGTCATTCATTTTTTTATGTTTCATCACCAGATCACCGAGCACATTACCTTTTAGAGATGAAAAGTGACTTAAAAGAAATGAATGGATAACATTACTTAAGGCACTACAGGAAGTACAAAAGAGAAAGAACCAATTTGCAATATTCATGGAGGCACTTGCTGCATGCTTGGAATGTAGCCATAGAAACAAAGGACACAAAGTCCTGGTCCTTAGACATCCCATCTCTTCGTGAGGAAAGATAATATGTGGATAAGCAGATGGCATCACTTCTCAGAGAAAAGCGCTCTGAGAGAAGGGCTCTGAACACAGCTTTATTCTGTGTTTTCTTTCTTTTTTGCTCTAATGGGTATTGAAGGCAGGACCTTACACATACTGACAAGTGCTCTACCACTGAGCTACTCAAATATACAACCAGACCTTTGTATTTTTTTTTTATTCTGAGGTGATCTCAGTAGGTTTCCCAGATTGACCTCGAACTTGAGATCTAGGTCTTCTGCCTCCTGGGTCTCTGGAATTTTGGGTATGCAGCCCCATGCCTGCTACAACTTGACCTTCAAGTCCTCTTCATTTCTTTTTTCATTTTATAGTTTAGATTCACTTCCTAGTAACATAATCTTGACCAACATAGGCTTATTTCCAGTAACCAGTTCTTTGATTGGTGCTTTAACTAAAGCAACAAAATGCACATGTGGTTAATTTTTAGGTTAAATTGTCTGCATCATTCCGAAAGTACATTTCACTCACGAACAGATTAAGTGAAGGATGTTCGCATGCTTTTCATTTGGCCGTGATTTGCATCGTTGTGGGACACGATGACATCATACACGATCGCCCAGCACTGGCCTTACCCACTGTGTGCATGCACAGCTGCTTGGAGTAGCAGCCCCTCCCTCCCCAGCTCCCCTCCCCCCCCACAGGCGCAGCAGTGGTAATTCACTGCTAATCAGTTCATCACTTCTGCCACGTGCTCTTCCACTTGCTAGGAGCACTCGTCTTTCCAGCACAGCCGTCATCATCCACGCCATAGGCCACCCTGTCCTTCGGCTGAGCCCACTCCGTCTCCTGTACCTCATTCAGTAATACTTGAAAATATTTTCCTAATGCCTTTCTTCAAGACACCGTGTTACCTTCAATTCTTCAGTCTTAAAAGATAGAACTGGCCATTTTCAAACCATCATTTTCCTTTACTGTTTACTATCATTCTGTAGTACCTGGCTTAAATATAGAGTTAGTTTATTTATACAAGATAATTTATTCTATACATTTTCTATGCATTGCATTAAAATAGTGAAATTTTCATCTCTAATCTCGTGGCAAGTCTTAAAGATTTATTTCTGCATAAATGCATCACCTAATACATCTTCTAACTCAGATATACCCAGCTTTTGGGCTAATGAGAGGCAGTTTCACAATTTTTCCATCAGACAGGGGTTGGTGGCTTTGGGATAAGAGTTTCCTAAGGAGCAGGCAACCTAGACTCCTAGGCATGTGCAGTCCACAGCAGGATTCAGGCTTCTGTGAGAATCGAATATCCTGCTGGTCTGACAAGCGGCAGAACCCGGGCAGTGTTGTGATAGGGAGCAGCTGCAAACACAGAGGAAGCTTTGCCTTCTAGCCTGCTGCCCACCTCTTGCTGTGCTATCCGGTTCTTAACAGAGACCAATATCAAGGTTTGGAGGTCTTTACTCTAACTGAAGCCCATCAGATGCCTTCTTGTTCAAACGTATTTATTCAGCACTCACTGAGAAGCGTTCATACCTCAGACACACCGCAGATCTAAGATTTGTAAGACCAGAACTCCCGCATCTTCTTATGGCCAATGATGGCAAAGGGCAAGAAGTAATACCACAGTTGCTAAACAGGGCAATGAGTGCTCCAGGAGAGACATGCAGGAGGCGGATCTGATCAAGAGGGACCTCAAGATGGAGTGGAGAGTAGAGACTCCATTGGACTCAAGACACACCCGAAGAGATGGAAGAAGCATAGGTACTGGAGAGTGTGTGAGACGACTGCAGTGCTCAGGGCCCTGCTTAGCCGGCAGAGTGAAGCCTAAAGTGAGGGCCAGGGCAGGCACCACGGCAAGGCCCTCTCCTCTGTCTTATTCATACTTTCGTGCCACACCCTGTCTCCCATCCAGCTGCTGGAGGTTGAGGATCTACAAATCTTGCATGCATCTCTGGGAGATGGCAGTCTTTACTGCAGGGAGTCTATGAGCGGGAGCACAGATGTGGTGCATGCAGACACTCAGGGGTTCCTGTGGCGGCCACTGCGTGTCCCGACAACCTTCATATATATGGAGAGGGAGAGAGAGTGGGGGAGAAACGTGAGTTGACTTGAGACAGTGAGTCTCTCCTTTACCGTATTTCACCATTCATATCCTACAAATATGAAACAATGGCCCTTAACTGATGTGATTTGCTGTACTTCACATCATCAGTGAAGTCTTTAGATTTGAACCCTGATTCTAATTTAGAATTTTACAACCATAAAGTTTAGGCCAGAAGAGCAAAGTTCCCCTTAAGACCTAAAATAAACAAACAAAACAAAACAGCACTATCTGCTTTGTCAGATCACTATGAAGCTATTAAGTAGCATTAATGATGATCAAAATCTCTAGAGATCTATGAAAATAAATTCCCCAGTCCTCAGATGAATGGATGTGTAATAACATTTGGTATAAAACCTTATCAAAGGATTTTTAAAAGTCTAAATACATTTTGTCTGCAGTTCTCCTTATGTACAATAATTTTTACTCACTCAACTAACACTAATGGACTTTTTATTGTGCTGAGTATTATAAGGATGGGTTGCACAGGGAAAGGATAGAGAGGACAATAATTATGAGTAAGCAGTCTCAGTGAAACTTGGAAAGGAGATGAAAAATGGTTCACACAGAAAAGCTTAAAATTAGGGTAGATATGAGAAAACTAAAAGGCAGGTATGACTAATAAGGGGAGAAAATATATTTTTAAATAATAGTTATTTGTTAATCACTCAGTGTTGCACTGTGAGCTGCTTTCATATATGTTCTCTGCTTTCATCTTGTCCTTACCTTGAGGCCGTCACAAGCTTCACTGAACAGGTTAGACTTGAAGACCAGAAAACTATGACTCTTCCACAGCCAAGGTCAGTCATTCACCAAGTGCAGAGATGAGAGCTAAATCCCAAGGAACTGGCATTGTCACTCCCCTCCTCCGTTCCCACCCTCTGCCTATTTTTGGTCCCCTTCTAGCAGACAGGACAGCATCCACTTGTACAGGGCACTACCTACTTGGAATGCGACACTTCCCGGTCCCAGCACCGTGTCTCACATATACCAGGTGTTAGTCAGCTTGTCATTGCTATGATAAATTACCTGACAAAGTCAGCTTAATGGAGGAAAGGGTTATTTTGGTTGACGATTTCGGAGGTTTTAATTCATGGTCACTTGGCCCTGTTGCTCAGGTCTTTAGTAACATGGGGCACCAGGCTGGAGAATGACAGCTGGAGCCGAGATTCTTCCTTCATGGTGATCGTGGGGGGGTGGGCAGAGAGAGACAGAAAGAGAGCAAGGAGAGATATAGAGGGCAGAGACCAAGTGTACTCTGCGGAGGGTCACCCCCAGTAAGACGCCTTCTCCTGCTAGCCCCACCTTCTCACCTCCTCATAGTGCAACAGGGCCTTCAGCAGATGGCCCTGGGCAGCATTCAACCCCTAAAATGGGTGCCGGGCCGGCTGCATGCCTGCAGCGCCCTTCCTCGGCGGAGCGCAGACACTTTCCTCTCAAAGGATCCTGAAGCTGAAATTCTCTCACACACTACACAGTCAGCTACCAGTTAGATCTGCTAGCCTTGGGTGTCCACCTCGGCCTCAGCGAGGACGCAGAGTGGGGTGAGGGAAGGGTACTGAGAACAACCCAGCCGTCGCAATTTGGAGGACGCCATAAAATTCTCCCCATCCCATACCGTGATGCCCATCTTGGCGGTCTTCAGGGCAGAATTTCCGTCTTTCTGTACCTGCACTGCTTCACTGAAAGGGAGTCTCCCCTGCCCAGACTCTGCCTTACTCTTTTTAACTCTCAGACACCCAAGGCTTCTCTCTTGTATCCTCTCAGTCTTTGGGAGCACGGGGTAAACGTCTGTGTCCTGTAGGAGAGAAAGTCGAATCATCAAAACTGAGGCAGCTCCCTTCTCTTCCGCGCCCTCTCAGTGCGGGGAGAGTGAACCGTCACGGCGCAAAGGCAGGAAGCCTTGAGAGCTTTGCGTGGCGTCCTCTGCGGCTTTCCTAAATGCCTCGGGAGGAAATTCTAAAATTATGTTGAAAATTGCGGGGCTTTCTAATTTGATCTTGCTGTGCTACCTGGTAACTAACTGAAGTGTTCTGAAATGGGTAGTTTAAGGAAATGGGAAAATATGCAAATAACAGTTCAATAGTTAGTGAACCTGTATGAGAAAAATCGGGTGTCAGGTGGAAGAACTAGGCAGTAGGAAACGCGACAAAGAATAAAGGTGCCCTGTGCTTATGAACGTCAGTATTCTGCTATACTTTATATTACTTCTTGATTCCAAGTTTTACTATGAGCATTTTAATTTTTAGAATCCAAAGATACATGAATGGATATGCATGTACATGCATATATACATCTACACATATACCTACAGCAGACATGAACTGTTGCATGTGTATGAAAAGAATTTTTGTAGAGGGTAGGGGTGTTGAAGTACAGGTACCCAAAGTGTTGACTCTGATTGATACTCATGATTTATTACAACACAGCTGATGCTTCAGAACATGTGATTTAGTAGTCACTGGTTATTTCAATTTACTCTTTTTGCGTTTTTAATTAGTAAATGAGTCCCTCATGGTCAAATGATTAATTGCACAATAATTCACTGCAGTTCCTTCCTCTCTTATTTGTGTGAAGCGCAGTGCACAGAAAGTGTTTGGAATATGGGCTGACATTATAAATCACAGCCATGCATTCACAGTGCCCTCGTTCACATTGTGTCAGCACTTCCATTATAAACTCCCATTTTCAAGGTGCTTAAAACTAAGCTGTGAAAATTCATTTTCAGATGGCAGCTGGAAGAGGGGACATCCACCAGGGAACAATGCTTTTTAACCCAAATTTGAGAACTTACTTGGCTATTTTTAAAACCATCAAGCAGATAAAGTTAACAATGTATCATTCTCAACAAATTCTATGTAATAAAAAAATGAAACGTATTCGTCTGAGAGGCAGTGGCTGTAGTACAAATGACAGAAGCACGCTTTTAGATGTAGTTTGTATTTGTCTGAACTGACTTTGTTTTTTGGAATAATTTTCGATTTGGAGAATGTAGAAGGTCATGGGATTCCCGGAGCTTTCCTTCGCCTCCTATCACGGACATCTTGCATTAGCATGGTATCTTTGTACAATTAAGAAATCGCAATTGATACAATATTACTAATTAAAGCCCATACATTGCTCAGATTTCTTTGTTTTAACCTAAAGTCCTCTCTCTCCCAGGATTCCATTTCCCATGTCCCATGTTTCATTTAGTTCTCATGAAATGTTTCCTCTGACGGTGATGGTTTCTAGATTTTGCTGACTTTAGATAACCTTAAAGGTTTTAAGGAAGATATGCAGCAGATCGCTCCTCTATTGAAATTTGTGTAATACGTTTTCTCATAGTTGAACTTTGTGGGTCTGGCAAAGAAGAACACAGAGATAAAGTTCCCTTTCATCACATCTTGCTGAGGTCACACATCACCATCAAGGGTAACACATTTGACCTTGACCCTGAGCATCAGGCAGGGGTTGCCATTGTGGGGTTTATTCACAGTAATGTTACCATGTTTCACCTTATTTACACACTTTCCAGTTTGAAAGGAAGTCTCTGTGTGAAGTCCAAACCTAAAGAATAGGTATTTGACTTCTGTCTTGCTCAGCCTCAGCCTTTAGACTGCCTTAAATTTTTTTTCTGCCCAATTAACTAGTCTACCACCCTTAATCTCAGTCTCAGGCAAAATCTGAACCAAGCAAAATGCAGATAAACTCTCTGCCAACGTGTAATACACATTGTATGGAGTCTAACAACTAATGCAGTCCTTCTTCTCAGCAGAAATCTCCTGATGCTGGTCTTTACCAGCAGAATTTCTACCAACCTTCTGGTCTCCTGAGCTCTGTCCAGGATCTCCATGTGGTACAGTTCTGCTAAAATTTTCAACCTGCTTTTCAGAATCACTTCCAACTCTTTTCACAAGCCATTCCCAAAGGCTACTGAACCTCATGATCAGGTACAGTCACAACAATGATCCCACTTTCCTGGTACCAAATTCTGTTTTAATTACTTTTCTCATTATTAAGATGAAATACCCAACACCTGAAGTTAAAGGAGAAAAGTTTATTTGGCTCGCAGTCTGTATTGGTTTCAGTCCATAATCAGACGGCTCTAAGACAGAGTGGCACGGCAGACAGGCCTCTCCGAGGAGACACTCACATCAGGCAGAGGTAGCAAAAGTAACAAACTGGGGAAAAGACAATTCACATTCTGTCCCTTATCTTGTGTTCAGGCTTTCAGGATTAGGACAGTGCCAAACTAGTCAGTAGACTGATTTAGTAATCACCCACCCTTAATCCTAGCACCCTTAATCCTAGCATTGCACCATGAATCAGTCACACACTCTAGATTCATTGACCTCTAAAATCTCCTCATATGAGGGAACATCTAAACACAAACCATAACACATACCACTTGGAATTGTTCTAAACAGGATTTTATCTCTTCTCTCCCATTTATTAATGTATTCAATCACTTATTTACATCACTATGGACTCATGAGCAGTTACTTTATACTTCTGTTCTTAATCCAACACTATGTCATTTGATATGTTTGAATTCTTCTGGGTTTGGCTGTTATTTGCCCCGGTGATCAGAACGCACCTTTCAGCACACGCTTCCTCTATGCCAGCACTTGCATCTTGTTACTCTGTATGCCTCACAAGTGCACATGGGGTACAGTGGCAGTGACCCAACTCCAAGCCTCATTGCTCCACCTGTACAAGTAGCAAAGTGCAACATCAAACAAGTACCTTGCTTCTTATTCAGCTCTAAGTGTTCGCATCTTTTCTTTGCAAAATCGAACTTTCCTTAAGCCAGTCCGCAAAGCAATAGTGCGGCAAACTGTCTTTGGAAAGCTTTGGGATGTACTAAAGAAAAAAGGAGCATCACCCACCCATTCGGTACAGCATTTTTTAATATCACGATGACCAAATCACTTTAATTTCAAGCACAAAAGTTCTGAAGTGCACATGCAATACTTCTGTGAGCTGGACAATAACTTGAGGCCGGCTCGCGGGGAGTGAGGCCGTCAGTAAGTGTGGCCAAGGGAGTGCTGTAGGGATTGGATGGGACCCCTTTCTTTTTATCCTGCAGTGACCTGTGGGAGCAAGTGACATGCTCAGCACAGATCTAGAAGGAAATGTTCGCTGAGCCTGCTGTGCTTAGTATGAGCAGGGAGAGAACGAATGGCCCTGGGGGAAATCCCTTGGGATGTCACAGCAAGCACAGATTTTCCAGAGCAGAAATACAGGGCAGAGGTGGCGTTTCACCTTACTTCCTGGCTGGCTCCCCAGATCTCTGAGGTGCCCCTATCCCTAGCACATAAACCATGCTGGGGTCACATTCCATGTTCATCTCTCAACGCTTCCACTGCGGGTGCCGTGGTTTGGAAGCAAACCTCTAGCGGCCCGCAGTGGTCCCGCGTTTACACGTCCGCCTTTCCTCCTCAGGACCAGGCTCTGTCCGTCCTCCTTTCCAAGGGGCTTCTCACCCTCCGCGCGCCTCACTCCAGGCTGGGAGCCTGTTGAGATTCCCGTGAGCTCCCTGGCCTTGCAGGGCACCCACGCACAACCCAGAAGCAGCCCTGGTGACTCCCTCAAGTGTCCACAAAGGACACTGGCTGTTTTCTTAGAAACTAATTACACATGACTGTAAAGTAATTAAAGAACTTTAAGACATTTAAGCATACAGAAAATCAGGGTACTATTTTTTCAGAGTACTATTTTTATTGTTCTACATGCATATATATTTAAAATTATAGGAAATTAATGTTTCATGTGTATGGTATATACTTCCGTGTATATATGATATATATTTCCCATGGTACTTCTGTACCCCTTTATAATTCATCTATAGGTATACAGATAGAATTTCTCACTTTTCTTAAACTTACTCATTTCATTGCTCCTTAAAAATAAAACAGATTATGGTAAGACTCCTATTCTCAATTCTACTTTTGTCCTGTATGGAATTACTGTATTTTCTGTCCTTTTTTTTTTATTTTTTTCTATTTAAAAGAAAAAAAGACCCAGGCAAGAAAAAAAAAAAAAAAAAAAAAAAAAAAAAAAAAAAAAAAAAAAAAAAAAAAAAAAAAAAAAAAAAAAAAAGCAAAAGAGGCAAACAAACAGCAACAATAACAAACTCAAAACATTAACAGTATAGGTTTACAAAACAAGATGATAGGAATTTAACAATAGTTGTAATACTTCATGTTGCTACCTTCAAAAGGATTGCTTAAATTACCAGATATACACGTGAAAAAATTGATCTAATCATATGAGTATTAACTGTTCTTTTTCAAGAACTAATGCAATTAGTAGTATAGTCATGTTAGTAATCTTATGTGTGTGTGTATATACATACAAATTTACGTCTTTTTCCTTTTCCATTCCTTCTTTCTTCCTTTCTCCTACCCCAGTTACTTTTCCTCTTTGAGCAGTTTCTTACCTTTACACAATATTTATTGTAGATTTTGGATCACATATGCTCTTTCAGTTTCCTACACTAGGGAGATAGTACGGTATTTACATGTGTGAGTTTGATTTATTTCACTTATGAGTATGGTCTCAAGTCATATTCATTTACTTATAAAAGCCTCGATGCAAACTTTCTTTATATCTGAGTAATACTCCATTACATAAAATACCACATCTGTTTTTATCCATTCCTCAACTGATGGGCCCATGGGTTGTTTCCAAGATTTGGCTATTACAAATTGTACTGCAATAAACATGGGTGCAGATATATCTCTGTGGTATGATGTTTTTAATTCTTCTGGGAAAATGCCCAGAAGCGGGAGAGCTGGGTCAAATGGGAACTCTAATTCTAGCTTTGTGAGGAATCTCCACACTGATTCCTACAGCGGTTACTCCGGCCTACACTCCCACCAACAGTAGAGAAGAGTTCCTTTTCCCCCACAGTCCTTCCAGCATTTGTTATTGGTTGATTTCTTGATCTTAGCCATTCTTTCTGGAGTGAGATAGAATCTCAGTGTTGTTTCAATTTGCATTTGTCAAATAACCATTGATGTTGAACATTTTTTCATATATTTATTTGTCATCTGAGAAGCATGTAATCATCTCAGATGCCCATTTTTTGGATTGGATCCTTGAATTTTGGGTTCCTGATTTTTTAAATTCTTTATATGTCCTAGATAGAAGTCCTTTGTCTGAGGGACAGTTAGCCAAGATATTTCCCAATTCATGGGTTTTCTTTTCACTCTGTTGATTTCTTTTGACATGCAAAAACCTTTTAATAAGATGAGATCCCAGTTGTTGATTCTGGGAAGTATTTCCCATGCAATCTGAATTTTGCTCATGAACTCTCTGCCTACCCCTGTGTCATCAACATTTCTGCCTACTTTGTCTTCCAGAAGATTTAGTGTTTCTGTTTTAATATTTGAATCTTTGATCCATTTTGACTTTAGTGCATGGTGACAGACATGGGTCTAGTTTTAGTTTTCAGCATATGGAAGGCCAGTTTTTCCAAGACCACCTATTAAAGAGGCTGTATTTCTTCCAGTGAACCTGTTCTTTCTTTCGGTGAAACTGTTTGGCCCCTTTGTCAAAGATAAGGTGGCTGAGTGTGTTTGTAGTTGTGGCTGTATCTTCTAATCTAGTCTACTTTTATTCCAGTACCATGCTGATTTTTTCACAGTGGCTTTGTAGTATAATTTCAAGTTAGGGATTGTGATGCCTCCTGCCTTGCCTTTGTTGACCAGAATTGCCTTTGCTATTCTAGGTCTCTTCTGGTTCTAGATGAATTTTAGGGATGATTTCTCTAGATCTGTGAGGTATGCAAGTGGTATTCTGATTGGGTTAGCATTAAGTCTGTATAACAATCTTGGAAGAATGGGCATTTTCACAATATTTGCTTTTCCTAACCAAGAGTAAGGGTTATCTTTCCATTTTCTGCGATCTTCGTCCATCTTCTTTTTCAGAGTAATGTAATTTTCACGGTATAGATCTTTTACTTCCTTTGTTAGACTGAGTCCTAAGTATTTCATTTTTTTGGATGTTATAGTGAAGCGTGTGGTTTCCCTTATTTGTCAGTGAGTTTGTTGTTTGTGTACAAGAATGCTATTGATTTTTGAGTATTGACCTTGTATCCAGCTATATTTCCAAATTTGGTTATTACATCTAGAAGTCTTTCAGTGGAGTTTTGTGGGTCTTCTATGTAGAGTATCATATCATCTGCAAATAATGATAATTTAACTTCTTCCTTTCCTATCCTTATTCCTTTTATTTCTCTCTCTTGTCTAATTGCTCTGGCTATTATTTTCAGAACTATATTGAATAGGAGTGGTGATAATGGACATCCTTGTCTGTTCCTGATTTTAGGTAGAATGTTTTCAGTTTTTGGCCATTTAGTAAGATTTTTGCTGTTGGCTTACCATATATGGCTTTTATCATGTTGAGGTAGAGACCATCTATTCTAATTTTCTGTAGGGTTTTTACCATGAATGACTTTTGGATTTTGTCAAAAGCTTTTTCTGCATCTACTGAGATGATCAAGTGATTCTTGATTTGGCTTTGTTGATATGGTGTATTGCATTTATTGATTTGCACGTGTTGAACCACCTCTGTATTCCTGTGATGAATCCCATTTGATCATGGTGTATAATCTTCTGGATGATTTGTTGCATTCTATTTGCCAGGATTTTTTGAGGACTTTTGCATCTATATTCTTCAAGGAGATTGGCCCATAATTCTCTTTAATGTTGGGGTCTTTCTCTGATTTTGGAATTAGGGTAATACTTGCTTCCAGGAATGAGTTAGGGACACTTGCCTCCCTTTCAATATCCTTGAAGATTTTGAGGAGTGTTGGCATTAAGACTTCCTTAGATTTCTTGGAGAATTCAGCAGCGAATCCATCAGGACCTGGGCTTTTCTTTGTTGGTAAGGTTCAAATTACATTTTTAATTTCATTAACGGAAATTAGGTTATTCAGCAGTTTTACATCTTCTTGATTCAGCTTTGGTAATTCATAGGCTTCTAGGAATCTGTCCATTTCTTCTGTGTTCTAGAACCTATGAGAGTAAAGGTTTTTGAGGTAGGTGTTGATGACCTTCTGTATTTCACCCTTTTCATTTCCTATTGCATGGATTTGAGTTTTTTCTTTCCTCTTTTTGATAAGGCTGGCAAGGGGTTTATCAATTTTATTTATTCTTTCAAAGAACCAACTCTTCAATTCATTAATTCTTTGTATTGCTTTCTTAGTTTCAATTGCATTAATTTCTACTCTGATCTTTATAATTTCCTCTCTTCTTTGGGCTTTGGGCTGGACTTGCTCTTCTTTTTCTAGATGTTTGAGGTGCAGCATTTGGTTGTTTATTTGTGTTCATTTCATTTTCCTGATGTGGAATTTTACCACTATAAATTTCCCTCTGAAGACTGTTTTTGTTGTGTCCCACAGGTTCCAGTAAGTTGTATCTGCATTTTCATTTGATTATAGATGTTGTTTAATTTCTTCTTTAATTTCTTCTGTGAAACACTGGTTGCTTAGAAAAGTGCTATTTAATTTCCATGTGTTTATGTGTTTCTTGTGGGTTTTATTGTCATTAATTTCCAATTTTATTGTTTTATGGTCAAATAATATGCATGGGACTGTTTCAATTCCTTTTCATTTATTTAAGCATATTCTATGGGCTACTATATGATCAGAGAATGACCCATGTGCATCTTAGAAAAATATGAATTCTGATGTTGCTGGGTGGAATGCTCAGTATACATCTACTAGTTTCATTTGTTCATAAGTTTGATTCAGTTCTGTTATTTCTTTGCTGATCTTTTGTTTGGTTGACCTGTGTCTTTGTTGCAATGGGATGTTAAGGTCCCTCATTATAACTGTATCATTATTTATTTGATTTTTCATGTCTATTAAGATTTGTCTTACATAGTTGGGTGCTTTCATATTTGGTGCATACGTGTTTATGATTGTAATTTCTTCTTCTTCAAGTTTTCCCCTAAGAAGTATGTAGTGACCTTCTTTATCTCTTTGATCATTTTTGGCTTGAAGTTCACATTGTTTCTAAACAGCAGAGCTACCCCCGCTTTTCTCTAGGTTCCTGTTGCATGGAGTATTGTTTTCCATTCTTTGACTTTTAGTCTATGAATTTCCTTTTGATCTAAATGTATTTTTTGTACACAGCATACTGTTGGATTTTCTTTCTTAATCCACTCTGCCAGTCTGTTTCTTTTTATTGGTGAGTTGAGACCATTTACATTGATGAATATAACTGATATGTACTGACTTAACCCTGCCATGTTATCTTTCTGTTGTTGGTTTTCTACTTTTTCTGTTTAATTTTTTGTCCTGCTTAGTGGTATCCTTCTGCTGTTTTTCTTGGGATTGTAGTTATCTTTGTATCTTTGTAGTGTTGGTTTGGTGGTCACGAATTTCTTCAGCTGTTCTTTGTTGTGGAAGTATCTTATCTCTCCACCAATTTTCAAAAATAGTTTTTCAGGGCACATCAGTCTGCATTGAAAGTTGTTTTCTTTCAGAACCTGAGATAATTCACTCCTTCTCTTCCTGACTTGAAGGTTTGTGTTGAGAAGTCTGCTGTGATTGTGATAGGCTTTCCTTTGTAGGTGATCTGTTTCTTTTCTCTGACAGCTTTTAGTATTTTGTTCTTGTGCTGAATTTCTGATATCCTAATTATTATATGTTTGAGTGAAGATTTATTTGTTCATGGCCAGTTGGGTTTCTATATGCCTCACTGGTGTATATCAGATTCTTTTCCTATATTTGGAAATTTTTCTGCTATTATTTTTGTAAGTAGTCTGTATGTCATTTGTGTTGATCCATGCTTTTTCATTTGCACCTATCAGTCTTATATTGTTTCTCTTTGCATCATCTTGCAGCTGGTGAATTGTTTTCTGGTTCCTTATTTTTAAGAGATTTTTTTTTGTGTGATCAAAAGCTTCCATCCTGTCTTCAAGGTCTGAGAGTCTACCTTCAGCTTCATTCAAGCAGTTTTGCCAGCTTTCAATGGAATTTTTATTTTCCTGAATATCTCTTTGAATCTTTTTCATGCATTCTAATTCTGTCTTACATTGTTCATTCAATGTTTCCATCATTTTCTTATGTTTCTCTATTTTTTTTTAAATCTAGGTCTTCTTTAGGTACACTCAACATTTCTTTCATAATGTTTGTCATCTCTTTTTTAATCTAAGAGATTATTTCTGATCTGATTTCCTTTATTGCTTCATGGAGTTGTTACTTTACTGATAGTTGGCTATCATTTCAGAAAGTTCAACTGTGCAATTGCCAGTGTCTTCCATTTGAATGTCTCTTTGATTTTTTCTTGGTGGGCTGGAGGACTGAGACTGCAACTTGTTCTTTTGTTTTGTTGTTTTCCTCTAGGACCTGTGTGACTGGCCAGTCAGCCTCCTGATGAATTGCACTGGAACACTGTGCTGGGCAGAGCTTCAATTCTGCAATTTCCCTGTGGCTAGCCGGGGTGCACCTCCAAACTGTGGTGCCAGAGCCTTGTGCTCTGTGACCTGTGAGGCTGGCCAGGAATTCCCCTGATGGATTGCTCTGGATTGCACTGGAATACTGGGCTTCAAAGAGCTCAGATCCTCCATGCGTGTAGCAGGTACACATCCCTGGACCATGTTGCCAGGGTCTAGTGCCTGACTGGGTGGATTTCAGAACCTCCAGGACCCAGGTGGCTAGCAGGGATGCACCCCTGGAGTGTGGTACTGGGGCCTTGCTCCTGGTTGGGCAGAGTTCAGAACCTCCAGGATGCACGTGGCTATTTGGGACACACCCCTGAACTATGGCACTGGGGCTTTGTTCTCTGATGGGCAGAGCTCAAATTCTCCAGGACCCATCAGCTGGCTGGTCACTCCCTGATGGGCAGCTCTGGGCCTCTGGTTGGGCTGGGTTCCATATCTCTGTGACCTGTGAGGCTAGCTGGGCATTTCCCTGATGGATTGTGCTGCAGTACTGGGCTAGGCAGAGCTCTGATCCTCCATGCAGCTAACAAGGACCGGTTCTTAATCATTTTCTTAATTTTTTTTAGTTTATTATTATGTCAACTTCTTAACTTGAATACTAAGCTAACAGATATTTATTTATTTCAATTAAGTTTTTTTTCTTAGAATAACTATTACCTGCATACTAAAAGTTTTGATACACAGTGTGATTATCTTTTCCATTGTCTTCCCCACACCCCTATCTACTTTGAATGTCTGTGTTTCAGACTACACTTGTGGGGTGGAGAAGTCATAATGGGTCTCCAGGTACTGAACATCGAAGCCATGACCAGCACTTCTTTCTTAAAATCTGTTCTGTACAAATATTAAAATAACTACAACCGGACACTGATACCAATTTTCTTTATCATATTTGCTGAGTAATTATGTTCTCTTTATTCCTTTCATAACTAGCAGATACCTGAACTTTTAAAAATCAAGTCTGAAAGGTGGCCCAATCAGCTGGGGACTGAGTCAACTCATGTGGCTGATCCCCAGTGCAGTTGAGCTTCTGGTAACTTTCCTGTCCTACTTTTTTATCTACCATTTAACTTATTTGTTTCTTTTCATTCTTTTACATTTTCTTTTGAATAGTCAAATTTTTCCTGTTCTTTTTCTCTACTCTTCTAAAACTGAAGAATCACTTTATAATCTTTAGCAATAACAATGAACATTTTGTCATGTATTCATGATTGGAAAAATATAAAATTATTAACTAATATTCTTACAAAACATACCCTTCAAAGTTATCTAATGACCTATTTCTTCTGAGTTGGCCTCAACTCCTAAAGTTTCTACTACCTCCCAATAGCCCATTAAATTATGTCCCTAATGTTTCTGCCTTTTCATAGGCCCAGAAGCAGTAGAGTCAGGCAACCATGAACTGAAACTAGGAAATGGTAAGCCTAGATAAACCTTTCTTTCTTCAAGTTTTTATTCTTGGGTATTTTGTTACCGTGTCAGAAAGCTGATGAACACAGGTTGTTTTCCCTATTTTTGTTTTTTTCATTAAAATATTACTAATTTATTTATTACTTTTCTTATGTTATATTTGATATACTTATTTTAGTTTGAGGGCCAAGTTGACCTTCAAAATACTGAATGTACTGATATGTTTGGAGGCATGCACATCCCCAGGAAAGTATCATGACAGTTGAGTAAGGATATTTTTTTTCCCTCTGTGAGAACACTTCTGTCTTCCATGCCTCTGTCTGGCTTTGGGCAACATTGATCTACTCTCTGTCACTACTGATTCATGTTTTCTAGAACTTTATGTAAGTGTACACACAATATTGTAGCCCTTGAAATGCTGCTGTACTAGTCCCTAGATCTTGGAAATGTATTACTTGAGATAGAAAACTGGAATAAGCAGATAGAGTCAAGGAAGGAACCTGAAATGGAAAGAGTATCCAGGATAATCCAGTGGATGCAATACCTTGACAGTCTAAACGGGAATGAGGGGCAAAGAGTGTGAGGGTCAAGGAGAGCAGACAGCAGAACTAGAGCCTGAGCTCCCAAGAGGCTCCTGGAGGCTGGAAAGGAAAGACAGTGAACTGCGCCCCACAGTGTCCAGAGGGAGCCCAAACTGTAGGTGCCTCGGTTTTAGCCCAGAGGAGCCTAGTGTGAGTGTGCACAGTACTCTTCATTTGTGTGTCTTCTTTCATTCAAATGATGTTTGGAGATTCATTCATGTGAATCCATTTAACCACAGTTTATTGATTTCTGTTGTTAGGTAATAAGTGGAAGTGTAGACCTACTACCCCTTGATGAACATTGGGGGTCCCTCTCTATTTGAGTGCTAAAACTGAAGTGGCTGTGAATATTCACGTGGAAGCATTCATATAGCCCATGCCTTCTTTTCTATAGCTGAATCCTTAGAGTGGGAAGAATGAATCAGGTCGTATGTGGATGCTGACATTTTCAACATGCTACCCCGCTGCGTTCAAAGGAGGATGTTCTAGCCAGGTGTGGTGGTGCATGCCTATCAAACCAGCACTCAAGTGGCTGAGGCAGGTGGATCTTCATTAGTTTGAAGCCAGCCTGCACTACATAGTGAGACCATGTCTCAAAACATCAGACAACAAAAACAAAAACAAAAAACCCCATAAAGATGGATATACCATGTCACTTTTCCATCATTAGTATTAGCACAAAATGGTTCTAGTTCCTCCCATCATCACTATCTCTGCTTATTCTTTCAATTTAACCAGTTGGACAGATGTGTGACAAAATACATCCTCATCATTTCAATTTACACTTAGCTAAATGCTAACAAAATTGGGCATCTTTTCACGTGCTTCTTGGTTATCTGTGTATCTTTGATGAAATGTCTGTTCAACTTTTTGCCCATTTTTCAATTGGGTTACTAGTTTTCGTATTTTTTAGATTTCAGAAGTTCGTATATCTGTGTATAGGAATTCTTTATCAGATATATGATTTACAAGCAATTTTTCTCACTCTATGACTTTTGTTTTTATCCTTGTAGCATTGTCTTTTAAAGAGCTGAATTTCTTAGCTTCAAAAATACTCGATACTATATATTTTCTTTATGTAGATCATGCCTTTAATCTAGTATTTAAAAAATAGTTGGCTGGAGTGGTGGTGCACGCCTGTAATCCCAGAACTCGAGAGGTTGAGGCAGGAGGATTGCTGTGAGTTCAAGGCCAGCCTGGGCTATAAAATGAGTTCAAGACCAGCCTGAACTGCATAGTGAAACCTTGTCTCATAAAGAAAAAAATTTCTGGCCTAAGTCAAGGTGCAGGGATTTTTAAGATTTTCTAGATTTTTCAAGAAGCATTTGCATTTTAGGTTTTAAATTTAGATGTCTGATTCACTTAGTCTTTTTTTTTTAATGACATGTTCCATTGATGCTTTTTCTATGTTCTTTTTAAGTTTCTTTAGCCATATGAGCATTTGTGGTAGTTAACTGACTAATTGCTAACTAGGGTGGGAATGCTCAATGGATTTAGGTCAGCGTGGTTGTGGGAACCATATAAAAGAGAAACGGGTGAGAAGGATTTCAGCTGATCTTCCATGAAGGAGCGTTGTCACAGCTGCTTTTCTTCAGGAGAGTTCAGTGGTTTTTCATAGAAGGAGCTTTGCCTGCTTTCTTTCTTCAAGGGAGCTTTAACCCTCGTCTTCATCTTGGACATTGTCTCTCGGTTCCCCGTGCAGATCCCTCAGCCTTCTGGCTCAGCTCCTTCAGCACAGACATCAGCTCCTGGCCCTGGTCCTGGGCCCTTCCTGCACAGATCCCTCAGCCTCCTGATTGGGACCTGCCCGGGTTATTGGTACGGGCCCAAGCCCTCCGCTGGACCCTTCAGGCCCCAGTGCAGAGAGGCGTCCCGCGCTCTTCTGCATCTGCCTCCAGTGAGCACTGACTAATAAGGCATTGTATCTACATTTTACAGGTTTGTAGGAAGGTGGTCAGGTTATTCTAGCTCAGAAGATTGCTGGAAAAATAAACAAGTTATCTTTTGTGTGGTGGGAACTTTACCAGTTTATGAGCCACAGGGCACAGACTTCTGCATTGTTTCAGCTGTAGTTGGCACTGGATGAATATTGGGTAAGTAGTTAACTGACTTTGCATGTATGTACAAGTGACATTAATTTCCCTCAGTGGTTTCAAATTTGTTGCTCTAATAATTTCATATGATTAGACAAATTATGCTTTTGTTAATGAGTTAAGTGTCCTAACTCAAAATTTTCATGAATATGATGGTCTCTACTTTCTTTTTTCTTTTCT
>RJWM01024264.1:0-10000 GCA_004363535.1 Dasyprocta punctata | reverse complement strand
ATTCTACATCATTTTCCAATGCTCGAAGCCAGGCTATTTGCATAATGTGGGTAGATTGCCACTCACTGCAAAGTTAAAACAACCAGATTTTTTAAATTGCCAAACTGTGCTATGCTGGCAGAAGAAATCAAGTTTGCCAATCTAAAGGTAATTAGGAATGTTCTTCATTCTCCCACTTTCTGTCCCAGCACAGACTCAAGACTTGGAGCAGAGTGGAAGTACAGGTTTTCATGTTTTAGACTGGAAATCGTGGTCTCTGCACGGAGACTTCCCTGGGCCCATTTGCATCTCTCTTCACCCCGCTCACCTGGAAGTTATTTTGTTAGATGCATAGAAGGAGACATTAGTTCTGCAGATACTGAAATATATGCAAGTGTCCTATCTTTTAAAATGTAATCTATCAATGTAATAATCGATAGGCAAAATCCCCAAACACGTTAGTGCACAGAAGAAAGGCCTACCGACGCCTCTGTGACAGGAGACCCCCGGATGCTACAGAACCCAGTGCAGCGCACACGGGAACTGGCAGCCACCCCGTCCAGCCACAGTTCTCAAGCAGGGGAAATTTAACTGGCTTCTGGCTCATTCATTTGTTTGAATGTTTATTTCTTTTTTTAAAATGAGGATGATTTTAGGATAGCGCTGATAGGCAATAATAAAACCGTGACACACAGCGGTTTCTTACTGTGTATTACAGTCAGTTGTATGCAGTTGTCCCTCCTAATCTGCAGTTTTGTTTTCTACAATTTTAGTTAATCAAATTGCAATTAGAAGCAATTCATAAGTTTTAAATTGGACATCATTGTAAGTAGTGTGAGGAAATCTTTCACTATCTTGCTCTGATCTCTGTGGAACATGAATACCACTTTGTGCAGGGTATCCACACAGTGTATGCTACCTCCACTCTTCAGACCTTTAGGAGCTGTCTTGCTATTCAGATGTACAATGTGGTATTGTATTGCTTTTATACAGAATTTGGTACTATATACAGTTTCAGGGATCAATTATGGGACTTGGGGCTATCAACCATGGGTTAAGGGAATTACTCCAGAGTATATATTTTACTAATCTTTACTTTTCACTAATCTTTACACTAATTTTCATTATAGCTTTTGTGATATTACTGACTGTCAATTGATTGTTTTTGAGTTCACAGTAATACAACCCTAGGTTTTCACAACACACACATTTTCAGTTCACTTATTATGGCAGGATGTTCTCTTACACACACACACACACACACACACACACACACAGGACACATATACACAGAAGGAATATTCAAAACTAGTTTTGGAGGGATTGTTTTAAAACATAAATCAAAGTACACCCTTATACCATACAGAAAATTTAGACCTGAAAAAATGAAAACCTTACATATAAGACACACGTAAGTACAAGTACACTCCTCCCCAAAGGAAATATAAATGAATATCAACATAACCTTGGAGAAAAACTATTGAAGTCACAGTAGAGAAAACATTTATTCTACAAATATTGAAAGTTTACTGTTTTATAAGTACATATTAAGGACAAAATATAAGAAACTTTTTTCATGGGTTCAGAGCCTAATAGAAATGGAGCAATCAGTAACCTTTCTTGGTTACTTTTCTCTCCTTGCTGAGACAAAATACCCAAACCCCCAAAATTAGGGAAGTGAAGGTTTGTTTAGCTTACTGTTTGTGGAGGTTTCAGTCTATAGTGGCTGGCTCCAAGGCAGAGTGTTGCGGTGAGGGGCAACCGTTCTTGGCTGTGGAAGACAGCAAAGCAACAAGAGCAGAAAAGGGTTGGGGAAGAGCAAGTCTCTTTTCCTCCCTTGTATTGTAAACAGGGTACTACTGCCTGGGCAGGTGTAGCACTTACACTACCTCTGTGCCCTCCTCTTACACGGGATGAGGATGTTTACAAAGTGAGGACCCTGGCTCCCTACAGAGTCACTTACACTTCTAAACTTCTCAAGTTGACACAGTTTATCAACCATATCAGTGCCTTTCAACCCATTTTAACTAAAAAATTTCCAAGAAAGATTTTGTGGACTTCTATGCCTAAGGCATTTACTTACCTGTAATTAAAAAATACAGTGAATATTTACCTTATTTAAAAATTAATAATAGTAAAAGACTCATTGCCATTCATCCCCCTCAGATGATTCCCTGTTATGACTTGAACCTGGGGTGCCCACCAAAGTCTCTTGCACTCAGAAGTGGGACCTTTGGAAAGCACTTGGTTCATGGTGGCAGTACGGCTGGTTTACTGTTAGGATTGGGTTCTAGTTAGAAGTGAGTCACTGGGGCATTGCCTGAAAGGGCTGAGCTCTCCTCTTGGTCCCTCCCTTCCCCCCCTCTTTGCTTCCAGAGCACCACAACGTGGACAGCTTTCACTGCCACAGCCTTGCACCATGTGGTGTCTGTGTTTGAACCTGTGGAACATGGACTGAAGCTTTTAAAATGTGGGCAAGATAAACATCTCCTGTAAGTTGTGGATGTAGCGTATTTTGCCCCAGAAATGGAGAAAGTGACTCTGAGACTCCCGATCACTTTGAGCACACTTATCATATCCTTGCCACTTTCAGAAGCAGTTTTGGAAGTCCTCTTTCCTGAGCACCATTAGTTATAACTGTCATACGTGGCTCAGTGTTTGGAGTCAATTGAAAACATTTACTTTTCTTGTGTATTTTGACTTTGGGTGAGAGTCAGAATTAACATGATGCCAAATCTGGTGAATAAGGTGGGTTACACACTGGAATGCTTTTACAAGCCTGCATTTCCACTCGATGGCACTGAGCAGTGGTATTTTCCATATTTTTGATCACACAGGGTAAAGACACTCATGAATGAGGACTTGTGGAGACTGCAGAAAGCAGCAAGAACGACAGGGTAAGTGTCTTTAAAACAAAGGAAGTATTTTAAGATCAATGGCAATGTATCTTTTACTGTAATAACTTTTTAAAAATTTAAACATTTACTTTTTTAGGGCCCAAATAAAAATATCATATCATCTTTCCTCATTCTTGTTTTCCTGAAGCCTAAACCTTTAGAGAAAGTAAATAAATTGCCCATAGTAGGCAAGGTGTAGCACTGAGTCTAAGCATGGGAGGTGAGGGGAACAGAAAAGCCCAGTGTAGGAGACTGAGCCGTCTCTATCTCTAGCGGAGTCTGAGGACATGAGATGGTACTGTATGAGAACAATGCATGATGTCCCTGGGTTTTCTGTGCCACCATGAATTCACTGTCTTGTCATATATTCTCATGTCTTAAGAGTGTCACCAACTTTGTTCCATGCAAAAGAGAACGTCCCCACTAGTTATGGCGATCTAAGTTAAAGTCAGTGCATTGAAATTTGTATGTAGTTGGCAGGACTTGTGTTTAGGCTCTGAAGAGATTGGATCCACATGAGCCCTCAGCACTAACTCCCAGTATCACCCCACAGGACGGGGCCACTTTACTGCAAGATGAGCCCGTGGAGTTACATGTGCTGCAACCAGGATGACGCCAGCCAGACTCACCACCGGTCCTGGCCAAGAGGCTTCCTGCTCATCTTGTGCTGTGGCAGAAAGTGGGTGCTGAAGGGCTCATCTCGGGAGCAGCAGACCCACAGCAGAGGAGTGGACCCCTGAGTGTACCCATAGGGAGCTCTGGGTAGCCTGTGGCCCAGGGTTGATGTCTCAAGGCCTTTCCAGTAAAATGATATTGATAAGGCATGTGTTTAAAAATGATGTGAATGCAATACTTTTCATCCAAGTTTTCAGACTGATATGTATAATTACTATACAAATATGTATATGTCTTTCTTTGTGTGTGTGTGCATGTGTGTGTGCGTGTATGTGTGTTTTAATTGTGTTCAGTTCAATAAGTGCCAGTAAAATAATAAAGAAAACAGTTTGGGAAAGGATAGTTCCTTAGGGATGAAGGGTTAAGCTGACTCTCAGGGGTGAGAAAAAAACCTGCCACTGAACACTTGAAGAGACCAATATTTCAGGAAAAAGGCAAAAGTTTGAGCTGGGTTTGAAGACTGACAAGTAAGATGCCTCAGACTTCATTTCATTGCCTTCCCAGTAGTGTATAAGGACTCACAAAGAAGGAGGGCTACAATACCCAGTCATGGAGGAGGGGGACTCACTGCCTTTAAGAGAGGAGCCAAGGGAAAATGGTGGAACAGTAAGCAGCAGAGTAAACAGCCTCTCTGAGAAATATAGTCCAGATGCTGGAATGCAGCATCATGGGGAAGACAAGAAGGAAGGAAGTGGGTCCTCTGGACCCAGAAAGAATCTAAAGTGAGAACTGAAGCCCACAGAAAGAGTAAAAAAGAAAAACTTAAATGAAGAAGAAGGTGGTAGCTGGCAGCACCTTCGCCTGGAGCCAGACCCACTGTGCAAGAGGAACTGTTGCAACCTGGGAACACAGGATCAAGGTGACCTGGTGGCTGGTGACCCTGGAGGCCTCTGCAGAGAGAGGCAGCATTGGAGCAGAGTGGTGGTCCTGGAAGACTGCACTGGCTGGCAGTGAGTGTGGAGGACTTGGTCCTCCCACGGGAGAGAGCAATTGCCCAGGAGCCATTTTGGAGTTGGGCCAAATAAGGCCAGAACCAGCACTTCTGCTGGGTTCCTCCAGCAGCTCTTAGCTGGTTGCAGACTCATGGAAATTGCTCAGACTGAGCTCCGGTCCAGCACACATCCTAGTGGCCATTGCATAACTTCCCCGTGGGTCACCAGCTTGGTCTGGAGGCAGCAGCCCCTCATACACTCCAGGGGAGGTAGTGGAGAATCCCCTTGGGTGACCAGCCCAGGTCCACAGGTGGCAGCCCCGTGTGCACTCCACCAGCCATCAGGGAGTCAACACAGGCTGGGAAAAACAGAAGACAGCCCTGCAGGAGTGTACCCAGTAGCCACCATCAGATACCCATAGCCAACACTGGCTAGGAGAACCAAACAGTCTCGCTTCAGAGAAATTGCAGCCAATGTGGGAAGTTCCTGGGACCCCAGTACCCACTTGTCCTGAAGAACCCAGGAATATGTCAAGATAAAAAAGCAAAAGGTAGTCTCTGGCCTCCAATCCAAGCAGAGCAAGTCCAGGAGATGCAAACATGGAAGAGACTGGGTGTCATGCACCTGAAGTTTCTGAAGCAATGGCAACT
Organism: Dasyprocta punctata; assembly: GCA_004363535.1. Classification (NCBI taxonomy): domain Eukaryota; kingdom Metazoa; phylum Chordata; class Mammalia; order Rodentia; family Dasyproctidae; genus Dasyprocta; species Dasyprocta punctata. Next base: position 4,867 of record RJWM01024264.1, on the reverse strand, counting down.
GAAGTAAAGAAACAACTTCATGAGGCTTTAAAAGAAATTAGGACAGAAATACTAACTCAGGTAAAAGAAGAAATGAAAAACATAATAGAAGAATTGCTAGGCATCTCTAAAGAAGACATAGATAAAAAATGGAGGAGCATAGGAAAATGAGGGAAACCTTGAATGAACAATACAAAAAAGATTTAGAATACATGAAACAGATTCAAAGAGATATTGGAGAAATTAAAAACTCTATTGAAAGTTGGCAAAACCACTTAAAAGAAACTGAAGATAGACTTTCAAATCTTGAAGACAGGTTTGCAGCTTGTGGTCACAAAAGGAAAGATCTCTTAAAAATAACAAGGAACCTGGAAGTAACAATTCAACGACTGCAAGACAACCCAAAGAAACATCACTGAAGAACAAAAGGTGTGAGTGAAAAAGCAGGGGTCAACACAAATGACATTGAAAGTCGATTTACAGAAATAATATTAGAAAACTTCCTAAGCATGGGAAAAGGAAGTGACATACAGATAAGTGAAGTGTATAGAACTCCAGTTCGCCATTACCAAAATAAATCTACATCCAGACATATAATAATCAAGATCCCAGAAATTCAACACAAGAATAGAGTATTAAAAGCTGTTAGAGAAAAGAAACAGATCACCTACAAAGGAAAACCCATCAGAATCACAACAGACTTCTCAATACAAACCATCAAGGCAAGAATATCTTGGAGTGAAGTATTTCAAGTTCTGATAGAAAACAACTTCAAACCCAGATTGATGTAACCTGGAAAACTATCTTTAAAAATTAATGTAAAAACAAGATACTTCCATGACAAAGAACAACTGAAGGAATTCATGACCACCAAACCAACCCTACAAAGAATACTGAAGGACATTCTAGAGAGAGATAAAAATGACCACTGTTCCAGAAACAGCAGCAGAGGGGGATCACTGAGTGGGGCAGACAATTGAATGGAGAGGAAAAGTAAGCAGCCAATGGCAGGAAAATAGCATGGCAGAGACAAGCTAGTGCATGTTGGCCATAACCATTAATGTAGATGGCCTCAATTCACCAATAAAAAGAAACATAGGCAGAGTAGATCAGGAGACAGGATCCATCACTATGTTTTATACAAGAAACACATTTAACTCAAAAGAAAATTCACAGACTGAAAGTCAAAGGAGAGAGAACAATGCTCTCTGTGATAGGGAACCAGAAAAAAGTGGGCGTAGCTTGCCCCTTAGCTGCAAAGTAGACAAGAAAGACGTGGCATTTATACAATGGAAAACTACTAGGCTATAAAGAAAGATAACCTCTAGGGCCTTGTCGGCAAATGGATACAACTTGAGATCATGTTCATAGATGAAATGATTCAGAGTCACATAGGTGAGCATCATGTTGTCTCCTTAGTATAAAAAACTAAAGGAGTTAGTGGGATCCAAAATACACAATACATATTGTGAAAGTGAAGGGGAAGGAAATGTCCAAAAAGGAAAGGCAGTGGCCATTTCTAATCTATTATCATGATTTGAATCCTGTATTGTTTTCATTGTTCTGATTAGTTTGGTTTTACTCTGTTTTGGTTTGTCTAATTTTATTATATTTGATAACATGGATAGTTATTTCAAAGGTAACAAAATATATTATGATAGAAATTATTGATTTCTTATTTTCTTGTTTTGAAGTGCTGTGTTGCTTTCATTGTTTTGTTTTGAGTGATTTTATTCTATTTCGATTTGTTTGATTTTATTATGCCTGATGGTATGGGCAGTTATTTTGAAGGTAACAAGAGGCATTATTGTCACCATTATTGATTTCCTTTTATCTTTTTTGGAAGTCATTTACCATGTTCATTGTTTTATTTTGATTGATTCTATTCTGTTTTATTTCATTTCATTTTATTCTCTTCAAAATAAATAAAATAAATAAAAATAAATAAGTAGAAAAACAAAGAAGAAGGGCTAAAGATCAGGACACTAACAAATGAGTGGATAAGCCACAGACTGCTTCCTGGCACTCTCCAGAAGAGGAGTAGACATGTGGAGCTTGCCACCACAAGGGAAAATAAAACTTTAGACTATTGCTTCCCCTCCTGTGAGGTGTGAGGTTCTGATCAGGGTTTATCATTTAAAATTATCTTCTTGCTTATACCACAGTACTCTGAGTTTCAGATGTGTCTGTGCCATGCTACTTGGCCTTCTGCAGACATTACTTAGGTGCACTACACATACACGGAAAAGAGCAAATGTGAATCCCAGAGGACTGAGATGCTCGGCTGTTGTGATGAACTAAATCTCAAGGTGGCAGAGCATAGTGCATGTTGGGGAGGTGAAAAAGAGAGCACTCACTCCTGAATCTACCAGTGTATTTCTGTTTTCAACCAGAAACAATGAGTAATCACTTCCCAACTCACTCAGCAAAGCTACTATTACTTTGCTATCAAAGCCAGATAAAGATATTACTGAAAGGAAATATATAAAACTCCTAAATCAATCTAACCCAGTAATACATAAAAATATTTTGTTTCATCATCAGGATAAATTTATCTCAGATGTGTAAGTCTGGTCTAACAGGAAATTATCAATTTATACAAGTCATATTTAATACAAGACACTGCAAAAGCACATAATACTCTTAATGGGCTCAGAAAAATATCCAAAAGATTCCAAAGATAAAAGCTTTCTATGTACCAGGAATGGGAGGAAAATTTCCCAAGCTGACAAAAGTGTATTTAAAGAATCTACAATGAGCCTTCTGCTTATGAAGGAGTTCTGTGTGCTTTTTCTTTGAGATTATTAACTAGACAAGGTTATTAAACTACACAAATTTTCTTAAGCCTTGTCCTGCAGAGTGTGGCCAGAGCACTTGGGTATGAAACATAAGTAAAGAAATTGATATTAGACAGGAAGGAATAGAACTTTCTTTATTCACAGGTGACGTAATATTTTCATGAAATTATTATTAATTACCACAGTTAATAAAGGAGTTTGGAAAAGCTGGTAGAAATAAGACTAATATGCAAAATCAATTTTATTTTCATATATTAACAAAGAAAATGAAGAACTCAAAATAAAATTAAGAAGACCCTCAGGGAGTGAGTCCTCTCTAGCTGCACAGAGGATGCCAGCTCTGCTAAGCCCAGTGTCCCAGTGCTACTCATCAGGGGATCACCCAGACAGCCTCACTGGACGCAGAGGTACCAAGCCCAGCCAGAGCCCCAGAGCCCTCATCAGGGAGCAGCCAGCATAGCTGCAGGGCCTTGGAGAATTTGTACTCTGCCCATTAGAACACAAGGCGCCAGCTCCATTGTTCAGGGGTGTGGCCACGCGGCAGTTCCTAGAGGTTGGGAACTCCATCCAGCCAGGAGCATGGCCCCAGCACCATATGCGGAGGAGCGCTCTTTCTCAGCACTCCAGAGGCTCTGAACTCCTTGCAGGCAGATGCAAAGTCCTGGTGGTGTCACAATGCAGGGTGCACTCCACCTAACCGCCTGGGTCCTGGAGATTCTGAACTCGATCCAACCAGGCACGAGGCCCCCGTGCCACACCACGGGGGTGTGTCACTGCTAGCCACCAGGGTGTGGAGGTTCTGAACTCTACACATCCAGGTTCTGGGTCCTGGTGACAAGCTCCAGGGGTGTACCCCTGATAGCTGCAGGGACGATACAAACTTTGTCCGGCTCAGTGTCCCAGAGCAACCCAACAAAGTACTTCAGGGAAGACATGGCCAGCCTCACAGACCACAGAGCACAAAGATCCAGTGTCATAGTCTGGGGGTGTGCCCCAGCTAGCCACGGGGATATTGGAGGATTGAAGCTCTACCCAGCACAGTGTTCCATGGCAATTCATTGGGAGGCTGCCTGGCCAGCCACACAGATCCCAGAAGAAAATAACAAAATGAAAGAGCAAGATGCAGTCTCAGTCTTCCAGCCCACCAAGAACAAACCCAAGAGATGCTGAAATGGAAGACACTGGCAATCGCACAACTGAAATTTCTGAAATGATTGCAAATGAAGTAAAGAAACTACTCCATGAAGCTATAGAGAAAATCAGATCAGAAATAATCTCTCAGCTAAACAATGAAATGACAACCATTATGAAAGAAATGCTGTGTGTATCTGAAGAAGATCAAGATAAAAAATAGAAGAACAAGAGAAAAAGATGGAAAATTTGAATGAACAAAATAAGACACAAGTAGAATGCATGAAACAGATTCAAAGGGAAATTCAGGAAATTAAAAATTCCATTGAAAGTTGACAAAACTGTTTGAATGAAGCTGAAGATAGAGTCTCAGACCTTGAAAACAGCATGGAAACTTATGATCATGAAAAAAAAAGGTCTCTTAAAAATGACAAGGAACCAGGAAAGAAAAATTCAACAGCTGCAAGATGATGCCAAGAGAAGTAATATAAGATTAATAGGCATCAGTAAGAAATCAGGGGTCAATATGAATGATCTGCAAAGACTATTTGCAGAAATAATAGCAGAAAATTTTCCAAACATGGGAAGAGAATCTGATATACACATAAATGAGGTATACAGAACCCAAATTAACCATAATCAAAATAAATCTTCACCCAAACATATAATAATTAGGATATCAGAAATTCACCACAAGAACAGAATACTAAAAGGAGTCAGAGAAAAGAAACAGATCACCTATGAAGGAACACCTATCAGAATCATGGCAGACTTCTCAACACAAACCTTCAAGTCAAGAAGAGACTGGAGTAAAGTATTTCAAATACTGAAAGAAAACAACTCTCAACCCAGATTGATATATCCTGCAAAACTATCTTTAAAAATTGATGGAGAAATAAGATACTTCCACGATAAAGAACAACTGAAGAAATTTATGGCCACCAATCCAGCACTACAAA
>RJWM01024263.1:0-30952 GCA_004363535.1 Dasyprocta punctata | reverse complement strand
ATATAAGGGTATCCGTAAGATAGTTTAAAAGTCTATACTACTAAATGCATTAACTGGTGAGAGAGAACAGTTGATATTCATAAGACCAGATCAATCCTACATGTCTTTACCTGTCAATCTGAACAGCCCCCTTAAAGGTAACAATATACAATGTTGCAACCACTGTAAAATTCCAACCATTTACAGTACTAAACCTACAATTTTACAGTATCAGATATGTTGTTGTTGTTTGCTGATCTCTTTAGTTTTTTGGTTCTTTTATGTATGACCATACTTTTATGCTTTATTGGTTTCACTCCGAACTATTTCGCTTGGTTATATTAGATCTGATGTTTTGGGTAGTTATTTCAATGATAACAAGAGGTATTCTAAGGGGAAAAGAAGGAAGGAAGAGAAAAGGAAAAAGACATAAATTTATAAACATGCATAAATAAGACAGTTAAAAAAAAAGTATTGCTAAATACAATAGCTATTGAAAAAGAAAAGTTAATATACCTGAATTGATGAATCTTACATGTCGATATCTGTCAATATCCCCAACCCCTAGGAAGGTAATGATATGCAATATTGTAACTACTGCCAAACTTCAACCACCTCAGTGTGTAAACCTACAATGTTATTGTATCAGATCTGTTGTTGTTGTTTGTTTGTCTGTCTTTTTTTGACTTTTATTTCTAGCTTCTGTATCTATTTTCTCTTAAATAAAAAAAAAAAAAAAAAGGGTAATACAATGACCTGGAGAAGAGGAAATACAAAAGATGTAACCAAAGACCAGGCTGTTTTGGGACAGGAAGAGAACTCAGTGGAATTGACTTCTACCATAAAACCACCACTGAGGAAACTGAAGCCAGTCTTCTCCATGATCACATAGCCAGCTGTGGCACACTGAGGACTAGAACCTAGGTTCCCAACAGCTAATCCATTAGTGTTGCCTGAAACTTTTCCCATGAACCATGTCTAAGACAGAGGAGTACACATTTGTACAGATGATGTGGGAAGATTGTTGAAATTTGTTTGAAGTCTTTCTTACTACTTTAAAAGTAAATTCACACTTTGCATTGTATAATATACCCCGCCCATGTTTCTTATGATTTAAAAATAATCTATACTAACTTAACATTTCTTTACAACTCTCTGGGTAAAGTTGATACTTCTGGAGTTACCCCAGCCTCCTGAGTTCTCCTGGCACATTGCCATGGATCCTGATATTGGAAGCCTTCCAAATTGCCTCCTGTGATTTCTAGTAAAGCTAAAACTAAACTGTTTGATTCTTGATGGTTAGTTAGGTCCATTTGGGGTAGTGAGTACTCAGATTGGATGATCGTGTGAAGTAGCTCTGGGTGTCGAATGTTGGCAGCTCTGCACTCTGTACCAGCATCCTCAATTGTCTAGGAATTTCAGGTTTTGGAAGCGCTTTGCAGCTGCACATTGGGGTCGGTGTTCTCTAAAATGTGGGGAGTGGGCACGTGGAGTGGAGCAGAATTCCAGGGATAACCACTGCCTCTTTATGCATGCAGTCCCTTCACTCTGGAAAGTTTCCCCCTGCTTCTTTGCCAGTTATGTCTCTTATCCATTCTGTCTAAAGTGCATCATTATCCTCATCAAGTCCCCTGCATCCCTTCCTCTGAAATGCATCTCCTCTTCCTATTTTCCTAAAACTTATTATTGTGGATCATTCTTTCTCGAAAGTCCTCTGCCTATCTGTCCTCGGAGGGTTTAAGCTTTTTGAAAGTGTGGTCATGTCATCTTTGTATTGCCCCATGGCTTGTTAAGGCTTTCAGTAGAAGCTGTTTAATCATCCTTGGTTGATTTAAATTCCTTTTTTTCCCCTTCAGTGCTGGGGATTCAACCTAGGGCTTTGCACATGGTAGGCAAGTGCTCTATCACCGAGTTATACCTCTAGTCCCTGATTTTGATCTTTAAGTCAGTAGAAAGCATAATTTAAGGTTACATTGGCCTTTTTAGGAGTAAGAAAGGGTATTTTTGCCTTTCTTTTTAGGTTATTAGCAATATTACTTTTTGTGTGTGTGTGTGTTAAGTGAGTAAAAAGAAGCATTCAACTCTTCATATTTTTTTTTCCTTCTAGGACATTTCCCAGATGACCTTGCTCTGAAAGAGTGTTTGGCATATAATGCAACCACAAGCTGAAAGAGTAAAGATCTCTTAGTAGGTAATAAAGTGTTTCCCCAGAGTAATCCTTGACTGTCACCATCCTTGTGGGCTAATATAGCATCTCCATCTCTTGAAAACTTGTTGCCTAGCAGAGGGCCCAGTATCTACTTGCTCCTGCTTCGGGATAAAGGAGGAGGTGCAGACCCTCAGTGGGGCTCCATCCTACATGATTTGCCATGGAGAAGTAGATGGGACTGACTAGACTGAGATATTCACTGCAAATCCTCAAAGAATCTTAAAGCATTTCTAGTTTCATCATGAAACCCTGCAAATAGTGTTAGGACAATCAACTGTAAAAATATTTATCCTCAAGTCTTTAGATCATAAAGGAGTTTTTGATCATCTGCACAAGTAGATGTGGCCCACCTGTGTGTGTGTGTGTGTGTGTGTCTGTGTGTGTGTGTGTGAAGGTGGAGTGTGGACAGAGAGCATGTTTTGCTGCCTGCAGCCATTTCCAGATCTGGGATCCTTTTATCATTACCCTCATTTTACCCTAGTGCCTCAAAAGATTTTTCTGGATCTTCTAAATCTGGCTGCAGATGCAGAAAAAGCAGAGTACAACACATGTACTGGAAAAATGTACATCACTTCCATCCACATTGCACTGATGGACCCCAGTCCTGTGGACCAGCTAACTGCAAGGGAGACTGGGAAATATACTCTAGCTGTGGCCTAGGGAAGAGGAAGAAATGGTGTATTGATCACCTAACCAGGTGTCCTGTGGATCTTGTTGAGTTTATTATTATTAATATCTTGCTTTTAAGTCCTCTTAGTGATTTTTAAATTAATCATAATTGGAAAAGCTAAATGAAGGAGATAAGTGATTTCCAGTTTCTACAAAGCCTCCCCTGATTTCTTCTCTCTTTTAATCTCCTAGTTGTAGTGTGTCCCTGCTCTGAAACCAGGTCCTCTAGGTTAGAGTTAGGGCAGTAAATGACTGCATAAGTTGTCATATGAGATGCCAAATTATTTATATATAACTATTCATGTAATGATACATTGTTTAGAAAACGGTAGTGTTATCTGAATTGGAAGAAAACATGACCATGGTCTGAAATCCACGCTGAGGTTAGTGTATGTGTACGCTTGGATTAGATGGATGGAAGCCATAGACCTCACGTGTTTCTTTGGGAGATGGAGAGCCAGCAGGATGTGGAGCAGATGGGACGCTGCACTCTCTGCTATGGTAAGCCAGAGAGCACTTCTGGCCAGACTAATGTCTTCAGAATGAGATGAATTAACCATTAGCCACTGGCCAGATCTGCTCTGCAGATGTGTGTTTGCTTGGCATTTACAGTGTTTTAAAATCTGGGGAAATTTTATTACATCTGGATCCCCAGTTTTTCTTAGGAAGTCAGAATTGCTTTGAGAAGCACAAATATTGCATTCCTATGTGGTCACAGATAACAGGACTGAGTTATGCCGAACCACTGTATCCCACATCCCTCACATATTTGCCCTAGGGAGAACTTTCTGCTGAAAGCCTTGTGTGCTGCCATGTGAAGAGCCATCTGTATCTGCTTTGCCCAGGGACAGAGTATGCAAAGTCAGAAATTTCATAGTTCCCTCTGCTTGATCTGCATGAAGACTGGCACTGACTCGAGAGATTTGGCTGTGATAAGGCAGCCCATTCAAATGCTTTAACTTCCATTTGTAGACCTTGTCACAATGGATGAACCGCTTTCAGAGCCAACATCTCATCTGACACTTGATCTCAGTTTCCTATCCTATAGAAACATAGACCTAGCTGGGGTTTGTTGAGTACTTACTATGCATCCCTGTTACCTATATATTAACTCACTTTTCATCAAAATATACCACAAATAACCTCATAATATTTGGTATGTTTATTACTGTGATCACTAGCTCCATCTGACAGATGAGAAAATTTGGGCTCTTGGAACTAAGTCATTTGCCCAGGGTCACATGTTAAATGAAGGATAGACTTGGGCTGAACTAGGTAGGCAGAGTCATTTCTAGATTCCACACGTAAAGATTATGTGATGTTTGTCTTTCTGTGCCTGGCTTTTATTCCACTGAGCATCATTTCCTTAAGGTTAATCTGAGTTGTCACAAATGTCAGAATTTCTTACATTTCTGTGGCCTAATTGTATGTATACTGCATTTCCCAATCAATTCATCACATGCTTCTTTATAAGCATATTAAATGAAAAGAGCTATCCAAAGATGATGAGTAGAAATAACATTGTTTGTATTATGACATGGGAATATCAGTGATTTCTACTGGTGTCTGAGTTACTAGTATCAGTGGTTTGTTGCCTTTGTACATACTGAAAGAAAATGCTAAATTTTATTTCTTTTTTTTTTTTTTTTTTGCGGCACCGGGGATTGAACTCACAGCCAGGGCAGACGCTTAAGCCACTGAGCCAAACTCCCGGCCCTGGTTTTTTTGAGGCAGGGTCGCACTATGTAGCTCAGGCCGGCCTTGCGCCACGTTGTAGCCCAAGCCGGCCTCGAACTCACAACGCTCCGCCTACCTCAGCCTCCCGAGTGCTGGGATTAAAGGCGTGCGCCACCACGCCCGGCTAAATTTTATTTCAGTAGAGGTAGTGAAAATAAAGATTTAATTTTTCTTTTTCCTGGCTTACAGATCACCTTGGAGGACTAAGGGCCCTCAGGTTAAGAATTCTGCTGCCTACCAGCTCTAAATGAAAGAGTTTGTCCCTTCTGTGTGTCCCTAGTGACACTGTCTTGGATGCCCGGGGCGCAATTCAGTTACAAATTGTGAGTTTCACTCCATCCCTACCAAACTAGAATTTTGGTGTGGCAGAACCTGAGAATCTGCATTTAAAAAGAAAAGTCCTATATACCACTGTGAAGCCGAACCACCTGAGATGGTTCTGATGACATTATTAGCTGGTCATCTATAATTGCCGATATGAGATTTTAAAAATCTATATAAATGGCAATCTCACATGGTTGTTAAGTTTACTTTCAGCTATAGCAATTGGTATTTTGTGAGCTTTTCCAAACACCATCAATACTGCTGATTGATTTGTCTAATAAAAAATTTATCTCTAATTCTTTTTTTTTTGGAGAGGGAGAAGACAGATGACATCTGTGAACTAGAGATAAGGAAGCCCTGTGGCATAGTGGTGAAAACAGTATGCGGTTAGTTTCATTTCTTTCTTCTGAAAGTGGACACTTTGGCTTACAGTGCTCGTCAGCTTGACATGTCAACCCAGGGCCTGAAAGAGTGGTCAGCAGCAAGGATCCTTCCCGAGGGCCTGGAATTGGTTTTGCATGGAAAAGAAAGGAATACGTGGTGGTGGTTTGACCCTGTCCTCTCTCTGCCTTTCCTTCCTAGACAAGTGCCACCCAGGCCTGGAATGTGGGGCAGTTGTGCCTGGGCTCCAGATGGTGGACATGGACTTGGTGTTCATGGTGGACAGTTCCCGTGGTGTCAACACTGAACTACACTTTGGGGCTTTGGGTCTAGTGGATGCTGTGCTTGATGATCTGGAGGTAACTGTGCAGCTGAACATGTCCTACGTTGGAACACGTCTGGTGCTGGTGACACATACACCTCTGGGCTGCTGGCCTGGCTCTGGTCAATCCCCTGTGCTTGAGAGCTTCCACCTGACCTCCTATGGCCTCCAGACACAGATGCAAAAGCAGATCCTTGAGGCAGCAGGCCACCTGCTGTGGGGAGCGCCTGCCCTGGGCCATGCCCTAGAATGGACACTAGAGAAGATTCTCCTGGCAGCCCCACTGACACAGAAGACACAGGTCCTCTTCTCCCTTGCAGTCAGTGAGACAAACAGCTGGGACAGGGAGAAGCTAAGAACCATATCCAGGGAGGCCAAGAGCAAGGGCATCCCTTTGTTTGTGCTGGCCTTGGGGTCAGGAGTAGGAGCCCAGGAGCAGGCTGAGCTGGCCCATGTGATCAGTATCTTCTCTGTGCAGTACTTGCTGTGCCTGGAGTGGCTCTCAGAGCCAGAGGTAGCCTATGCTCAGTCATTTATATGGGCCTTCCTGAGCCTCCTAAAACGTGAGCAGTACTGAGTACTGGGATACCCTGGGTGGGATAGGGGAGAGAAATTTACAAAGCCTGCCATTTGGGCACAGCACCTTCATTCTGCCAAGGTTGCTCAGCATAGTAGCCTGGGGAGCTCTGGGGAGCCCTCAGTTTCCTGAAAGCCCTGTGCTGTCATTGCCCTGACATTGTGTCATAACTTCTCAATGATCTCATTTATCAAAATGAGAATGGCAGTCTTTTCCCTAATTATGAAGTGATATGTGCATGGAGGGGCTTTGAAATCACCACTACTGCACAAATACGAGGCAGAGTTACTAGTATTCATCCCCACTGTTTTCCATGGTCTATGACAGTGCTTCTTGGATTTTAATTTGAACATGAATCTCCCAGGGATTTTGTTAAAATGTGGATTCTGGTTCAGTGGGCTTGAGTTGGGACCTGAGATCCAGCATTTATTACAAGTTTGAGAGTGGTGTTGAGGCTGCTAGTTCCTGGACCACATTTTAAGCACAAGAGTATAGAATTTATTTTAAAGTAGAGATTGGCATAGCAACACGAAGTCTTCAGATGTCTTCAGGGACTTTCCAGGAAGTAAGGGAGAAAGGACAAAATCCACCATTTTTTCCCCAGGTTGGTTAGATTAAGCCAACGGTAAAGATTAAGGCACATGAGTTTGTCAATTTATAAGAGGGTGTGATACCTTCCTAGGGCCTCAAGGGACATTTCCTTCATCACTAAGGGAATAAAGTGAGTCTGAGGGACATCTCAGGAGTACGGACTCAGCATTTGTGCCTCTCTAATGCAAGAGGTTCTAAGACCAGTGAATTAGTTCTAGACTTTGCTCTGCCACTAGTGGCTGCATAATGCTGGAAAAGTTGATGAATCTTTCTGAACCTTAGGTTCCTAATCTTGGGAGGGAGTGGTAGAAAGAATGTGAGTAGATGGCTTATAGCTTCATGATTCTTTGAGGGAAGAGCAGGCAGAATCACTTTTCTGATCCATTTGCATTTCACTTTTAATGGTTTATTAGGTTGTATTATTTTGTGTTTTGTTATATTGTTTTATGCTGTGATCTTATATTAATAGGATGCATTTTGTAATTATTTTGTTGGCTTTTTTTGGTTTGTTGGTTTTTAATTTTTAGTTGCATTTATTTTATATTTATTTTATGCTTCATTTAAATATTTTATGTTTTTGATTTTATATCTCCATAGATTTTTTGTTCTTAATGTTCTATTTGCTTTTATTTCTTATATATATTTTGTTTGGTTTCATTTTATTCTTTGTGCTTTATTTGATTTTATGTGTTTTTTTTTGTATTAGGGATTAAACCCATAGAGATGCATATATTGTGGTGGTATGATGCTTTTAAATCTTTTGGGAAGATACCTAAAGGAGAATGACCGGGTCAAATGGAACCTCTTGTTTTAGTTCTTTGAAGAATCTCTATACTGATTTCCACATTGGTTTTACACTTCCACCAACAGTGGGAAAGTGTTCCCTTTCCCCACAGCCCCACCAACATTTGTTATTGGTTGATTTCTTAATGATAGGCACTCTATGTGGAGTGAGATGGAGTCTCAGTATTAGTTTGCGTTTCTTGAATTACCAGTGATGGTGAACATTTTTTCACGTATGTCTTCATCTGAAAAGTGTCTATTCATTTCAGATGCCCATTTTTGGATAGGGTCTGTAAATTTGGAGGTCTGATTTTTTTGAGTTCTTTGTATATTTTAGATATTAGTCTTTTGTCTGAGAAGTAGTTAGCAAAATTTTTTATCCACTCCATGGGTTGTCTCTTTACTCTTTTGGTGGTTTGTTTTGCTGTGCAAAAGCTTTGTAATAAGATGAGATCCCAGTTGTTGATTCTTTGTAATAGTTCCTGTGAGATAGGGGTTTTATTCATAAAATTTTTGCTTACACTTAATCTTCAAGAGTTTTACCTATTCTATCTTTCAGCAGATTAACTGTTTTGATTTTAATATAGTAGTACTTTGGCTCATGAACACTTCGGTTTGTGAACAATTTGGTTCACAAACAAAAGTGTTTGGCACAACTTTCCTTCCATTCATGAACTCTGCATAGGGTGACACACATGACCAGGCCACCTTCCTTGTATGGACACAAATGTAGCTATCTAGCCCAGAGTCATGGAATGAATTAAATTAATAAAGTACTACTATATTTAGATCTTTGATGTATTTTGATTTCAGATTAGTGTGAGGTGAGAGATATAGGACTAGGTTTATTCTTCAGCCTGGGAAAAGCCAGTTTCTTAGCTTTTATTAAAGAGGCTATCTTTCTTATAATGAAGGTGTTTGGCCTCTTTGTCAAAGGTAAGGTGGTTGAGTGTGCTTGGAGTTGTTTCTGCATCTTCTGTTCTGTCCTACTGATCCTCAAGTCTGTTTTTCTGCCAGTATTGTGCTGTTTTTATCACTATTGATTGGTAATATGACTTCAACTCAGGGATTGTGATCTCCCCCCACCCCCCCACCCCTGTTGCTCAGAGTTGCTTTTGCTATTCTAGGTCTCATCTGGTTCCATATGAATTTTAGGAATGATTTCTCTAGTTCTAGGAGGTATGCTGTTAGCATTTTGGTTGAGATTGCATTAAATGTGTGTAACAATTTTGGAAATACAGCCATTTTCACTGTGTTGGTTCTGCCTATGTAAGAACAAGGGATAGCTTTTCATTTTCTGATAACCTCTTTGATCTTCTTTTTCAGAGTACTGTAGTTTTCGATGTAAAGGTCTTTTACTTCCTTCATTAGATTGACCCCTAGGTATTTCATTTTCTTGATATCATTCTGAAAGGCATTTCCCCCCTAATTTCTCTATCAGTGAGTTTTTTATTTGTGTAGAATTCTATTGTGTTTTGTTTATTTATTTGTTTGTTTTTTTGAGGCAAGGCCTCGCTATGTAGTTTAGGCTGGCCTTGAACTCACTATGTAGCCCAGGTTGGCCTTGAACACATGATGATCTTTCTTCCTCAACTTGCCAAGTGTTGGGATTAGAAGTGTGTGCCACCACACCCAGCTTGATTTTAGAGTGTGGTCTTTGTATCTTGCTATGCTGCCAAGTGTGGTTTTTAATTCTAGGAGCTTTTTGGTGGAGTTTTTGGGGTCTTCTATATAGAATATCATGACATCAGGAAATAATTATAATATAACTTCTTGCTTTCCTATCCATATTGCTTTTATTTCTTTTTCTTGTCTAATTGCTCTGGCTAATGTTTCTAAAATGCTGTTGAACAGGAGTGGTGATAATGGGCACCCTCGTCTTGTGTCTGATTTTAAATGAAAACTTTTCATCTTTGACCATTTAGAATGATGTCAGCTATTGTTTTGTCATAGATGGCTTTTATCAGATTGGGATAAAGACCTTCCATTCCAACCTTCTTTTGGGTTTTCATCATAAATGGGTGCTAGACTTTGTCAAATGCCTTTTCTATGTCTGTTGAGATGATCATGTTGTTTTGTCCTTGATTTTGATAATGTGGCATATTATAATTATTGATTTGCATAAATTGAACCAACACTACTTCCCTGGGATGAATCCTACTTGATCATGGTGTATAATCTTTTTAGTGATTTGGTGTGTTGTGTTTGCCAGTTTCCTGCTGAGGATTTTTGCATGCATATTCATTAAAGTGGTTGCCTTGTTCCCTTTTATGGTTGGTCTTTATCTGGTTTTGGTATCAGGGTAATGCTTGCTTCCAGGTAAGGCTTTGGGAGTATTGCTTCCCTTTCAGTTTCATTGAAGAGTTTGAGGAGAGATAACATTATATCTTCTCTAAACTTCTTATAGAATTCTGAAATGAATTCATCAAAGGCTAGGCTTTTCTTTGTTGGTAGTTTTATAAAATTATTTTATCAATTTTATTGACTGATACTAGATTGCTCAGAATTTTTAAATACTCTTGATTTAGCTTTGGTAATTCATATATATCTAGGACTCTATCCATTTTTCTAAATTTTCCCTCTTATTGGAGTATAGGCGCTTAGAGTAAGTACTGGTGATCTGGATTTATGGAGAATCTGTTGTGATTTCACCCTTTTCATTCCTAATTTCACAGACTTTGGTATTTTCTTGTTTTGATGAAGTTGGCTAATAGTTTGACTGTTTTACTTAATATTTCAAAGAGCCATCTCTTCAACTTGTTGATTCTTTGTATTTTTTCATAATCTCACTTGCATTAATTTCTGCTCTGATCTTTATATTTCTTTCCTCATATGAGCTTTGGGTTAGCTTGTCCTTCTTTATCTAGAACCTTGAGATTCAGCATTAGATTGTTTATTTGAGCTCACTCTGTTTTTCTAATGTGGGAATTCAATGCTATAAACTTCCTCCTAGGACTGCTTTCATTGTGTCTTATAAGTACGAGTATGTTTTATCAGCATTATCATTCAATTGTAGAAACTGTCTAATTTCTTCTTTAATTTATTGTGATCCATTGGTTGTTCAATATTTAATTTCCTTGTGTGTATGTATTTTTCATGGTTTCTTTTACCAATGATTTCTGATTTCATTGCACTTTGATCTGACATATGCATGGGATAATTTCAATTCCTTTGCATTTACTTAAGCAGATTCTATGAGGTAGTATGTGGTCTGTTTTGGAGAAAGCCCTGTGTGCTTCTGAGAAGAATGTGTATTTTGTTGCTATTGGGTGGAGCATCCTCTACATATCTACTAAGTCCATTTATTCAAAGATTTGATTCAGCTCTGCTATTTCTTTGTTGATTTTTTAAAATCTAGTTGATCTTTTTGTTATAGGGGATATTGAGGTGCCTCTTTACAATTGTGTTAGTAATTATTGATTTTTCATGCCCATTAGTGTTTGTTTTGTATGTTTTGGTGTGATGGTATTGGATTGTTCCCTTGACAAGTATGTAATGACCTTCTTTGTCCCTTCTGATCAGTCTTGGCCTGTAATCTACTTTGTCTGCAAATAGAATAGCTACCCCCACTTTTTGCCAGATTCATGTTGCATGGAGTATTGTTTTCCATCCCTTGACGTTCTTTTTGGCTTAAGTGTGCTTTTTGTATGCAGCATATTGTTAGATATTGTTTTTTGATTCATTCTGCCAATCTTTTTATTTTGACTGCTGAATTAAGACCATTAATATTGATGGCTATAACTGATAGTTATTGACTTATCCTTGTCATTATTTTATTTTCCTGTTGTTGGTTCCTTTTCTGTCTCTTCTGTTTAATTGTTTGCCTTACCTGGTGGACTCATTGTATTGGGATTTTAGAATTGTTGTCTTCATTGTCTCTTTCTGGAATATGTTTCAGAACTTTTTTGGAGTGCTGGCTTGGTGGTCATAAATTTCTTCAAGTGTTCTTTGTCATGAAAGTATCTTATTTCACCATCAATTTTGAAAGACAGTTTTTCAAGGTAGATCAATCTGGGTTGGAGGTTGTTTCTTTTAGGGCTTGAAATACTCCAAATTCTCCTTGACTTAAGGATTTGTGTTGAGAAATCTGCTGTGATTTTGATGGGCTTTCCTTTTAGGTGACTTGTTTCTTTTCTCTAACAGCTTTTAATATTCTTTTATTGTGTGTTGAATTTCTGGAATCTTGTCTATTATATGTCTTGGTGTGTTTTTTTTTCCTGATCATGTCTATTTGGAGTTCTATATGCTTCACTTACCTTTCTGCCAAGTTCTTTTTCCATGCTTGGAATGTTTTCTGGCATTACTTCTGTGAACAGATTTTTCATGTCCTTTGTGCTGTCTTCTGATTCTTCACTGATTCCAATTAATGTTACATTATTATTTTTGCATCATCTAGCAGCTATTGGATTGATTTTCATGATCCTTTGTTATTTTTAAAGAAGTCTTTCATCTGATGATCATCAACTGCAACCCTGTCTTCTAGATCTATTATTGTATCTTCACCTTGTCTGAATCTGCTGTGCATACTTTCAATAGAATTTTTAATCTCCCGAATATCTGTTTGAATCCATTTCATGAAATCTAGTGCTTTTCCTATATTGGGCATTTATGGTTTCCCTGTCTTTCTAAGCTCTTTTATTTTTTAAATCTGCATCTACTCTACATTCACTAACCATTTCATTTGTTGTGGTCATCATCTCTTTAATTATTTGTGTAATTGTTTCTTTTGGTTTTGTGAAGACTTTTTCATTTGTTTTGTTACTTTTGCTATTACCATTTCAGAAAGTTTAGCTGGGTGACTTTTGATTTCTTCCACCTCAGTGCCTCCTGGATTTGCTTAGGGGGATTTGAGGGTGTTGAGTTATGTCATGCTTCCATATTTTCTCATTTTATATATTTTTTTGTTTATTTGTTTTTGCATTGAGGCTTGTAAACTGCTTGTGGTAAGTAGCTTTGTTTCTAGTATTGAGCCCTCTTGAGGAAATGACTACTTTTCAGAGATGACTTCTAGGTGTAGCTGGCTTTTGGCCTTTGAGTTTGTCCTAGGATCCTGCTTATTCTGTGAGAGGTTGCAACCTGTTTGGCATAGCACCCGGTTCTTTGATACTGGCTATAGTATTGTTTATTACCCCTTCCCAAGACAATCTAGGTATTGACATGAAAAGAACAATAGATTGTGTGGTGAATTGAAAACTAATGGTCAACTTAAACACGAGCTGAACTGAATCAGTGTGGTGCTGAGTGTAGATGGTCCACCTGAGGATTGTTGCCAGCATAAAAAGGAGAAATAAAGAGAGAGAGTGGCATTGTGGGTTCTCCTAAGTGTTGTTGTTGTTTGGAGTTGTTAGTTCTTTGGAGCTGTTGGTTCTGCTAGAGGAGCTTGTCATGCTAGCTTCCCTGATATGAACTTGGCTCTTATAATCGAAAGAGCTCAGGACCCTTTTGCTGAGAATGGCTGCAGTTCAGTTTGGGAGAGCTCTGGTCCTTACTTTGAGCATCACTTCCTGGCTCTGGAGGGGAAGATATGTGCTGTTCAGTCCCCAGGAGAAGCTTGTCATGATACGAACTTGGCTGTTCTCATTGTTGGAGGAGTTTGGGAACTCCTTGTTGCTGAGGATTGCTGTGGTAATTTTTGGGGGAGCCCTAGTTCTTATTTTGAGTGTTGCTTCTTGGTTCCAGTGCAGAACTCTCAACCTACTGGCACAGATCCTTTACCCTGCAGGCACTGACTTTGTAGCTTCCACCACTGACCTCTGGGCCTTCCAAGCACAGATCTGTGAAACAGACTTGCATGAGTCCTTGTTGTGGGCTGTAAGCCTCCAGTTGGGCTCATAGCGGGGCATTGTCATGGGCTCTAGGTCTTCAGTTGGACTCATGCAGGACATTGCTGTGGGATCCAGGCCTTTGGCTAGATTTTCTAGGTCTTTAGTGTGTGGACAGATTTCCTAAACTTTCTTTATCTTTGACTCCTTCAGTGACCATTATAAACAATACTATAAATTCTGTGTCTTGTACGTAATCATTTTCCTTGAAAACCCTGACTACAACAGATCACAGCAACTATGTCACCTTGACTAAAGTAATAAAAACAGTAATAACAATAGCATCAAGTACAGTTTACAAAATGACAAACTGTGGTAACTGTTAGTTTGTCTCCTTTAACCACAGGCCCAAAATTTATAGATATATAACACACTTTAAGACTAATCAGAAAATTATATACAGTAAATATCCATTCAATAGAGAAATTTTACCTAAGGGGAGAAAATTGAAAAAGGAGAAAAGGAAAAATGGAAAAATGAAAGAAGACATAAAGATTAGACCCAAGCCTAAAAGATGAAGATTACCCAAGTCTCAGGAGATTAGTGAAGCCAGAAGAGAAAGGAAAAACAAAAACAAGAAAAAAACAAAATAAAAAACTAACAACAATGTTCGCACTCATGAAAGAAACAAAAACAATAAGAAACAACAACAACAAAAAAGTCAAATGAACACCAATAATAACAAAAAGACCGAAAGAAAAGAAAACTATTTCTCTGTGATTTCAAGCCTGTGGTTACCTTGGCAGTGTCCAAGGGCATGGCTTTGCTTTCACTGTTAGACAGGGGTGGTAGTCAGAGCCCAGTTCTGTGCCAGGTAATCCTAGCAAGCTGGCAGTAGGATTAGGATGGGTTGCTGGTTCTATAATTATTTTTTTAATACTGGGGAATCAAACTCAGGACCTTGAGCTTGCCAGGCAGGCACTCTGCTGCTGAGCTATATCCCCCATGAGGTTTTATAATTTTTGAATCCACAGAAATTCCAGTTGAACCTGGTCTCTGGTCATGGGGGTAGGGCCTGACTCATTTAGCTTGTAACACTCTGTGTGTCCCTTGCTGGCCTGCCATGGATCCCTGACCAGGGACATCTTCTGTGCTTGTCCCTTCCTTGTCACTGTGGGAGTTTAACACTGGGAGTCCTGAAATGAAACTGAGCCATGGCTGCTCAGAGTCCCAGGCTCTGTTGACCCCTCTCTAAAATGGTGTCCAACCAAGTACTTTCCCTAGAGGATGTGGAGGGCCCTAGCACTGGAGTCACACATCAGCTGTTGTAGTTTACTGCAGGCACTACTCCATTGCACTGGTGCATTTCTCCCTGAAGGCCTCTGCAACTGCCCGCTTTCACTGTGTCTCTGTAGACTTGTTTGTTCTTTCTCACGTCACAAGTCAAAAGCCAGGGAGAAAGTACAGATTGCCTCTTCCCTTTACTGCATTGTGGTCTGTCACTTCGGTTTCTGTGTAGGCTCCAATTTTCCCTTCGGATCCCTCCTGGGTCCAGGAATCCATCTCCTTTCTTTTCTTCCTCAAATTGTTATTTTTCGGTATTTGGATTCTGAATCTTGAAAAGGCTGATGTATTGCTATTTACCATTCCTCCATCTTCCTTTTTTAATTTTATGTTTATCCTATTTTTAAGTTTTATATGATTTTGTTTGATTTGATTTTTAAAATTTTATTTTAAGTGGAACAAATTAATATCATCCCCAGAACTCCTTGAAAAACGTAGGGGCCTAAACTATGAGGGCACCCTGCTTCAAGTCATGCCTGTCAAGAGGTAGGCATGACTTGAAGCTGTGGGGCCGAGGTGGTCCCACAGCTCTGCCCCAGTGGGAGTCTGTCTATCTAAATAAAGGTCACAGGGCAGTACCAGGACACTGGTATGGCCCTGGGTGTCTTGACAACTCTAATATGGTTTAGTTTTTAAATTGTTGAATGTTATGGGTAATACAGGACCAATACAAAATGTTCAAAGAACACACGAGTATTTAAAAGCAAAAGGTGAAAATTTTCTATTCTCTCATATCAACTTATCCTCTGATCTCATGTCTTAAGAGGTAAAATTGTCCAGACATGTCTGCAAGCCCAAGGAAATGCCTAATGTAATAACGGCATCCTCGGGAGATGCTCAAACCTAATGTTCATTGAGCACAGCAATCCCAGGCAGGTGTCAAACTCTTAGTTCTTGTGACTGGCTATGTAATGTGACAGAATACTTTCCAATACAGGTCATCCAACCACCAGTTTGTCATGTCTGGCTTTGCTCATAATATAAGAAGCACTTGAAGCAAGAGACGTTTTTCTAGACGAAAAGAGAAAAGGCATGAATGATGATACCTATAACTCAGCAAGAAGTACTTGAAAATTATGAAAAAAACAAATATAATATTGATGAGAATGAACAAGAAACACCAGAAAAACAAGAAACTAGCAAAGAAATAAATTCAAGACCTGCAAATGGTAAACTACTTTCTTGCTTTGTAAAGTGGATTCACTTCTTTCATCGCTCTTTTTTTTAAACTCCTGTGTATTGTGTTAACCTGCAAATGTTGACTATTGCCTTTCTTGCAAATACATAAATTCATGTATGCAACTAAAGCAATTAGCTTAAGGAAACAGATGGGGCAAACCTGAGCTGCAGGGAGCCGTGTCCAGGCTTGCTTTGGGGAGACAACTCACAATGTGTCTACTGCAGACTGTAGAGAAGTGGAGAGATA
The DNA here is from genome assembly GCA_004363535.1 of Dasyprocta punctata. Taxonomy (NCBI): domain Eukaryota; kingdom Metazoa; phylum Chordata; class Mammalia; order Rodentia; family Dasyproctidae; genus Dasyprocta; species Dasyprocta punctata. Next base: position 14,848 of record RJWM01024263.1, on the reverse strand, counting down.
TTGCTGAAATGGTGAACATACTCCTGCCTTGAAATGCACCCCTTGTAGCCCAGCTCCAAACCATGTACTTTCTGGCCGAGTTTAAGGAACATTTTAGATCCATCTCAAGCAACTCTAGCATCAGTGTTAGGATTACAGCAGGTAGTAATGCAAATGCCAAGTTACCTTGTACATGGGGTCAACCAATTAAGCAGAACAACCTTTATGTTAATTAGAGATATGAGGCAACTTGACTGTGATGTTTCTGAAAGTCATCCAATAGAGGTGAAAGTATTTCTGGTGATGGGTATGGTTAGTCCTGCTTAAATAAAATTAGTTTCTTAGAGGTTTTGGATGTGTCTAGATGGTCCTTCATCTGCTAGCTGGGTAGTTACGGGAGCTCTTTTATCTCTATATGCTCAGTGTACTGATCTTTATTTTTATTTTTATATATATATATTTTTTAAATTTTATTTTAAAGAGAGTAAAATCCAACAAAAGACAACAGAATAATCAAAACAAAGCAGTAGAACGGCATAGAACTTCAAAGAGAGATATTATGAAAACAATAGCTACTATAGTGTATCTTGTTATTTTCAGAATAGTTGATCATTCCATCAGGTAAAAACAGGATATGAAATGAAGAAAAAAATAAAAATAAAAAAGAAATGAAAACTAATCAAAATTATGCAAAACAATGAGAATGATATTGGGGTTCGGAGACATGACAGAGGACAAGCCCACATATTTGGCACACTGCACAATGTCATCTACCCAAGAAATGCTCAGACTGAGGGCACCAGGCCTGCAAAATAACCTAACAATACAAGCATTTAGTTGCTTTATGTACCTTAGTTGCTATGAACTTAGCAGGTCCTCTGAGCCAGCAGGTTGCTTACGGTGGGGGGGCGGGGGCGGCTGGAGTCCTTGATTTGTAGCCCGTGCCCAGGTAGGCCTATGGGACACACATCTCTTTCACTTCCTGGAGTCTGCGCAGTTGCACACACTCACCAGGGAGGCAGGCGGGGTTTCTTCTGGTTGCTGCCTCTCTGCCCAACATGGAGGATTCTCGAAAGGCACATCCTTCTCTCCCGGGGGAGTCTGCGCAGTCGCGCACACTCACCAGGGAGTCACCAGGGAGGCAGGCGGGGTTTCTTCTGGTTGCTGCCTCTAGTGTTTTGATCTTGAAACTGGGGATTGTGAGGACCTACTTCATAGGGTTACTTTGAGAATAAAGCCTGCTGGTTTGTATTTATCACATAACAAGCCTACAAGTTAGTTGTTAAAGTATTGATGATAATAACTGCTTCTTAGATTCCAACGCAAACACGTGTCTGAAAGAAATAACAAAACCAAACACACATTAGAATAGGAACTGTCAGCAGGTATAGTACTGTAAAAACCTCACAGGGTTTTTATAGGGATAAAAATTAAGTACAGAAGAATCATTTATTGATTATTATTTCTGTTTCAGTACAGAATATTCTCAGGTACTGTTACTAAGGCAGTGGTTTGTAGGCTTGACTGTACACTAGAATCACCTGGTAGTCTTCAAACATTCACCCAAGACCAATTCACTTAACCTTTGGGTGGGTCCATTGGGCCACGAAGAGTGAGAAACACTGCATCCTTTAGCATAAAATTAAGGTCAAAGAGATGGGGAGCCTATTGATCATCTAACCCAGTGCCACTCACAGACAAAAACTGTTTCATACTTCTCAGCTACAGTGTTGCTGAGGTGGTCAGTTTCTTCTCCCAAGCCTTCATAAGTTATTTAAGCATCTTTTTCCATAACTCTTTTTCCAATATTTTCTTTTTCTTTTTCTTTCTTTTCTTTTCTTTCCTTTTTCTTCTTTTGCTTTTCAAAAGAAACAAAGATAACCATGTACAACCTCTGGCAACTTTCTATATCTCTGCACGCCCTCCTTTCCTGCCCTCCAGTTGGAGGAAAGTGTGGGCCCTTGTCTTGTCCAAACTGTCAAGAAAGACCAAAGGGCTCTTTCAGCTCCTTGAGCTCCTTGGGACTTGGCCACTGTTGACCAGTGCCTTCCTCTGCAAGCCTTCTCTTCCTTGGCGTTGGAGAGTGCGTTTTCATCTGTTCTCTTCCTCCTTTACGAACTCTTTGTTCATGTGAATCACCATTGGCCTAGGAATGGAAAACCAGAACCCAACATCATTTTAGTTGTCCTCCTTCCCCTTGTTTCCTACTCTCAAAGTATTTTCATTTCTTCCAAGTTTCCCTCCTTACAGTTCCATTCTGAATCCCCGATTAAGTTTTCTAAAATGCAAATGTGGTCATGCCATGTGTTCTGTGGTTACCTGTTATCTAAAAGCAATGATCAAGTGCCTGGGTAAGGCACCAGATCACGAACAGACCTCTGCACTGGTCTTGTGGGCCTTACGGGCTGCTATTTCCATAAATATAGTTTATGAATGAATCACAGCTGCCCCACGCTGGATGCCTTGCTATTTGTTCTAAGTCCTTGTACCACTGCCTACCTTCACATGCCTTCTGCACCGCCCTGCAACATAAGCCTGGATTACATCTCCTTGTGTCTTAATACTTGGCTCAAGTCTTCCCTTTCCTTAGCATCCTCTCTACAACGCCAGAGTATGAAATTTCCATGGCTTCCTCTGTATCCCTGTATTTTAAGCCAGTGCTGCCCTAGCATCCACAACCTGTCCTCCTACCTACTTGTGAAACATCAAGCAAATGGTATCTCTCTGCACAGAAGCCGGAATGATCTTGGCATATTTTCAACTTCAGTGTTATCTTTAAAACACACAGACCTGTTCTGTGGTTTTCCCTGCTAAGGGCTAGATATACATTACATATACTGGGAGACAGTATAGGCAAATTGTGATTTCAGTGCAGCTGTCCAACTCACACCTGTCCAACTCTCTTCTTCCGCTGTTTTCTTCTTTTATTCCTGGATTCCAGGGGTTTTTGAGTAAAACTGGCTGCTGCTGAATGATTCTTCCAAGAAGGCAAAAGTTAATATTCATGATGAAAATGACGCCACATACAAAATTAGGGTCTAGCAAAAATTGCTTGAGTAAAAACTTACTATCTCCCGATGCCATCTCATACTGGCAAATAAAACTTAAGGTTGAGGAATATTAAGTATTAAGCTTCAAAGAATGACTTAGAGAGTAGTTTAAGATCATTAGATAACAAAGGACTCTGCTATTTGCATCAGGTCTCTATAAGGAATGTAACTACATACATGTACTAATAAATGAAAACCAAAAAAAAAAAAAGTCACCAACTGGCATGGTAACTACTGGCTGCAATGACTACTTAAAATTAAATACTTTGAAATTAAATAAAATTAAAATTTCAGTTCCTTGGTTGGCATAGCCACATTTCAAACCCTCATGATCTGCATGGGCAGACTTGTGACTACAGTTTTAAATAGCACTAATTTTCCATCACTTGCAACCCTTCTTTCATTGTAGAACAGTCAGCAGGACAGCACTGCTCTGGACATATAATCTAGGAAGCACAGACCCTGCCCCACAGGCTCCCAGACCAAAGCAAAGGGTAAGGTTTCTGAAGACAAAGCTGCAAGCATCACAGGACAGTGGTCTGTTGCAACAAACCTTTGATCTATTCCTTGGTGATAGCAGAGGTCTAGAGCACACAGCCCAAAGCTCGCTGTTACAGTGCTTCTCTGTGGCCTCTTTTTGGAGAAGCACTTGCCCCTCCTTCTTCTGGGCCTTTGCTGCTTGCAGTCTTGCACCTTCCAGGGTTGGGATCATGCTGTGGGTAAATTCAGTTGTGCCTGCTCAAGGTATAGGATGGTTCGATAGTCAATTCCTAACCCCACTAAGAGGGTATCGCAACCCCACGGGGTTGGCGCATCTCACTGTGCCCACTTGGAAAACTAGTTGGTGCTGGTTAGTCTATGTAATAGAAGGCTAATAGGCCACTTCCCAGGAACAGTCCAGAAATTCTGACTCTTGCTTTCTGAAGACAGTGTTTTCACTGCCAAGCATCTTTCCAGGTACAGCAGAAGCTGTCTGGAGGATGCTAGCATTCTGTGCTTCAGGACTGACTTGGGACAAGAACGCTTGCCTGTGACACAAAGTATGCTTGAGGGAAGTTGTTCTCCCTGGAAGTCAGAGGTTACACACTGGAGAGAGCAGCACCTGATTTAAAGTTAAAGGGTCCCAGATCTTGCTTTGCTGTGATTTGTTGCTTCTTAGTGCCATTTTTCATTGTTCAAGAACATCATGGTTTTCTTTTAATAGACCCTTAACTTCTTGGGCAAGAGTCAGGGTATTGGGAATAATAAATAAATTGGATTTATGGAAGTCATTAGGAGCTTGGCCAGGTTAGGAATTGGGCAAGGAATTGAGAAGGTTTGAAAAAAGTGAGGAAAAGAAGCAAGTGAGGGGTTCTTCATATCAGAAAGCTTTATCCATTCACTCATCTGTACCTTGTCTGTGGTACAGGTGCCATAAGCCAGGCACTATGAAAATATCTGTAACCATGTTGTACCTTTCACATGTTTTACATGACTTGTGATATAAGACTTATAAAAATATGGCTTTTATGGCTAGGGAAATTGAGCTCAGAGAAATGTTTTGCTCACACAGCCAGTTGGTAGCGAGGTGGGGATTCATTCCCAGCCCTGAGACTCCATACCATTGCTCTTTCTCTACCATGTGTGAGCAGGAAATATAGTTCTTTTTGCATTTGTTTTGCTGCAGGTCCTTGTTCCATGGATCCAGTGGAAAGCCAGTGCCAGGATCATATCCTGAGGTGGTGCTACAGCCAGCAAGAGCGGGGGCTGCCTGTGTTTCTGGTATGGTGGCTATGGTGACAATGTCAACCGATTTGAAACCGAGGAAGAATGTGAGGTTTGGTGTGTCCCAAGCTGAACAAAGCCCAGTTACTGTTACCCCTCTCTCAATGGACAATGACGCTGACATTACCCTTGTGGAGACTGGGCCACACAGCTCACCAGTGACAAGGTCAATTCCACAGCCTTGGACAGTGTATTCCTAAGCATCCTGAAATTTTTCATGCCAGTGAGGACTTGGGTTAGATAATCTGTGACTTGAGGAGGATTAAATTCTAGAGTAAATAAAACTTTCCTGAAAGTTATTTAGATGAAGTAGAACTAAGCAAAAAAGACACTAGAATTTAACCTGTAACATTATTTTAAAAATTGAGTGCTGTGCAGCAAAATCACTATAAGTAGTGAGCAAAACGTAATGTGAAGATGAGTTGAAAAATACATATCTATTTTAACTATCAGTGAATATGAAACTACGAGGTAAAGAGTGAGCCAGAAAAAGAGCATCTAATGCAAAATCCACTCTTGTTACTTAACATAAATAAACAAGCAAATAAATGTATTCTTTATGAACTCTTTGGGGTGAGACTACATGTGAATCCTACTATACCTTATGACATTGCACTTGATGGAGAGGAGACAGCAACAACTTTTCTGTGGGATCAGCCCTTTGGCATCAATGAATAATGACTTCTGTTCTCTGAAGCATATTGACTCAACAGTTAAGGCTGACTTATCAAAGATAACACTATCAATGAGCTGAAAGGTTTAAATTCGATATGGATAAAATGTTTTGCAATATAAACAGTGAGGATACTGTAATGTGGGGCTTTTAAAAGAGGATTTTTAATTAGTCTTTTTGTAAGATCTTCCTCTGCCTCAAGGTTGGTGTCTCCTGGTTTTGACCCATGTTCAGTTTCCATGCAGAATTGGGAACTGCAGTGCAGGGACTACAAGGTATTGAGGGTGCCTGACTTGCTCAGCCTCTTGTAGGATTATACAGTAGTTAGCTCAGGCCGCCATACAGAATACCACAGACCAAGTGGCTTATAAAAAGCGGACATTTATTTTGCACAGTTCTAGAGGCTAGAAATTCAGATCAAAGTGTTGACCTTTCTGGTTCCCAAGGAGGGCTTTCTTCCTGGCTTGCAGATGGCCACCTTACTGTGTCCTCACATGGCCTTTCCTTGACACTGAATGTGGAAAGAGGAGGAGATGACTAGAGAAAAGGAAGGGAGGGGAGAGAAAAGAAGAAGAGGGGAGAGGAGAAGGGAGGAAGGGAGGGAAGAGGGCAAGAGAGAAGAGGAGAGGACAGGAACAGAGAGGAGAGGAGAAGAGGGGTACAGAGAAGAGAGAGGAGAGGAGAGGAGAAAAGAGGAGAGGAGAGGAGAGGAGAAGAAAGGAGAGGAGAGGGGAGAAGAGAGGAGGAAAGCAGGGAGGGAGGCAGAGCAAGAAAACTTTCTAGTGTCTCTTATAATCACATCAATCCTATTGGATTAGGACCCTATACTTATGACCTCGTTTAACTGTAATTACCTTCTCAACACTCCATGGCCAAATCGTCAGGTTGGGGACTTGGGTTTCCACATATGGATTCTGAGGAGACACACGAACATTCACAACAGATGACAGACAGGTGATGGTCCCTCCACTGGCCCTGGGACACAGAAAAGCTTCCTCTCTGGGAAGTTCCTGGTTTAGTACCTGATTTCCAGAATCTGTTTTGTTCCTCTGTATAGTCTGGTGATTCTGCAAGTGAGACAGGAATCAGTTTTATACAGAATGTGTTCAAAGAAACATTGACATTTTTATGGCAGATATTTAAGTCTAATCACAAAATGATGGCTGGCTCTGTTCCTGGCAGCTAATTTGCAAATCTGCACAACATGGAGGTGTGTGCAGTAAAGAGTATCTCTGATCTTTTCTCCCAAAGGGAGCTGTGCTGGTGTAATCCAGATTGTTTTCTAAATGCCTAGATATACTACCTTGTTCTGCTTTCTTCCTTAACCGCGGACATGTCCCTGACTTTGGATGCAGCATTTTCACCATAGGAAGGAAATGGAAGATGTCGCATCTAACTTTGTAGTGCTGTTTACCGTGCAAGCATGGGTTGCCTGAGCATACGAAGCCTCACTTATCTATTCAGAGGATGGCATTTGATTAGGGTTGTGATGATTTCCCACATCTGTCTCCTACTCTGCCCTCTCCACATGCAGGAGCTAGGAATATCAAAGCTGAGATTCAATAACAAGAGGGCCACTGGGAGGGGACTCTCAAGTGTGCTGTTCCTAGGCTCCCAACATTTAGGAGTCCTATTGTAGCTCTCCCTGTATTTCCTGGGTAGTGGTGTAGTACTTCCATGCAGTTCTCTGACTCCTGCAAAAACTTTATTCCTAAATCCTGAGACAGTCTATACAGAGGGAAGCAGGAATTTTTTTTTGGTCACTTTAGATACTCTTTATCCTCACTTGTGTGTATGCAGTTTATAAAGAATAGGCATTGTCTCAGTTATTTTTCTTGTTGCTGAAACAAAATACTGGGCCCCCAAAGTTAAAAGAGGAAAGGTTTATTTGATCACAGTTTGTAGAGGTTTCAGTCCATAGTTGGCAGGCTCCAAGTCAAGGCGGCATGGCAGAGGTGCATCGCGGAGGAGCATCAGATTTTGGCAGGCAGAAGGCAGTAAAGCAACAAAGTTGCAAGCAGGAAGCATGGCCAACTGTGGCCCTCTTTCTGTGTCTTATATTCTATCCAGGCTATCTGCCCTTGGGGTGGGTAGAACTCACACCCAGGGTGAGACACCCTTAATCCTAGCATCACACTGTGAATCAATCCCAGTATCGTATCCTTAATTCCCTCATCACATACTCTAAATTCAGCCATCTCTGAAAAGTGCCACCTATGACTGCATGAGCTTTTGGAAGGACATCTACATACAAGCCTTAACAGGCAGGATCTTCTGTATTTCCTCACTCCCAGCACCAGCTAGATGTCAGACTGTTTTCATGTCAGAGATGGTGAAAATTTCCCAGGGAAGTGATATGAGTTGACCCAGGTACAGAACAGATTCTGGCTTTGATTCCTTTTGATCCTGAAGCCAAGGCTCCGTTTGCTGTAGCCTATTCATTAGCTTCCAGCCGAAAATTCTGAAGGTTAGATCCCTGTGGGCACAGGACCTACAGGAGAGGTATGGGCTTGACTTTTTAACTTTGCTGTCTGCCTCAGTCTCCCCACTGTATGGTTCTGGCATTAGACAGATGACATTGTAGGCCCACAGGGAGTACTAGAGCTAAGGGCCTTCTCAAGAGCTCTCTGAGGTGGGCTAAAGCAGCTGGACCAGTGTCCCTGCCTCTGTCAGCTACTAGATGTGGGCTGCCTGGGAAGAGCATACCTATGGGTGAGGCAGGGCTGTAGCTGTGGCTGATCCCAAAACAGGCCCAGCTAAAGGGTCCCTGCCCAAGGCACTTCTACCAGCTGAGGCCAAAATTCCTTCTTGAAGGTGGATCTGGGTGACACCTGCCATGTCCAACATAGAGCCATTTCTTGGAAAGTCCTTTTGCATTCTTTTCAAGTGTCACTTAGTTTTTGAAATCCAACAGGACACACTAAAAATCATTTGTGTTGCATACCAGTCCTTGAGGGTCTGGTCTTCTCATTCATCTCTAGCCTCACTGATGATGGCAGATGTTCTATCCCTCCAACTTTTCACTTGGGCAGGACTAAGTAAGTCACCCATGGATGGATTCCTAGAAATGCCATTCTAGCCATACTTGCTGTTCATACTTCTGTGGGGGAACTTCTCTGCTTCATTCATTCTAAACATATTTAATAGGTACGTACCATGTACCAGATCCATTATCTGTGTCAGCACTCAGCTCTGCTCTCTGTACCCACGTGAAAATCTCTTTGAGTGGCCCCATTCTAGAGTGAATTGGTCATTCCTTCCTATAGATTTTCTTGTTTTCTTGTATAGACTCTTTTTGCCCTTTTACCACCCTATTCACATCATTTTCCCTTTGTCTCCTTATTGGACTGTGAGCCTTTTCACCTGGGAGTGCCCTACCTGCTACAAAGCCCATCATATTTCTTGTTAGTTCTGATCCATATTAGCACTGCTGGTCATGTAGTTTGGAAGCAGAATGTCCTTCAAAGGTCCATGTGTTAAAGATTTGGGTGCCATCACTGTGACAATAGCGGGAAATGGAACTTTTGAAAGGTGGAGTCTAGTGAATGGAGGTCAGGTCACCAGGAGTGTGTCCTTATGTGAGTATAGGGACCCTAGCCTCTGTTTACCTCCCAGCTGCCATGAGGTAGGCAGCTTTTTCTGCTGTGTGCCCCCTCTGGGACAGCTACTCTCCTCACCACAGGCTCATATAAACAATGAGCCAATTAACCATGGACTGATACCTCTGAAAGTGTGAGCCAAAACCTTTCCTTGATGATTTATGTCAGGTATCCTTCCAGTTTTTTAAGACTGTTAGACATGTCCCTCCACCATCCTTGACATTTGATTTCCTTTTATATCTTTGCTCTGGAAAAATTCTTTTATTAACAAATTTTGCACTTATTTTTATTCTGCACTTGTTTTTGATGCTGATGTACCTGTCCCCCAGTCAAATGGAAAAAGGTTTCACATGTTTTTAAATTCTCCCCTGGATTGGATATCATTCATTATCACCTTGAATTGCTTGGGGATATTAATTTTTCTGATGAAGGAATTAAGACCCAGAAAGGTCAAGTGACATTGAGTTGCATGCAAGGAAACAGTTGGGAGTCTACAATTACAATTAAAATATGCTTTGAACTGATTGGCATCTGTTCAGTTCACTCTGCAAAGTTTAAGTGTTTAAATGATTATGTGAATTGACTGCTATTATTTTTCTTTCTTTTTTTTTTTTTTGCGGCACCGGGGATTGAACTCACAACCTCGTGCCTGCCAGGGCAGGCGCTTAAGGCACTGAGCCAAACTCCCGGCCCTGGTTTTTTGAGGCAGGGTTGCACTATGTAGCTCAGGCCGGCCTTGTGCTCGCGTTGTAGCCCAAGCCGGCCTCGAACTCACAGCGCTCCTCCAACTCAGCCTCCTGAGTGCTGGGATTAAAGGCGTGCGCCACCACGCCCGGCTTATTATTTTTCAATATGCAGCAGACTTCATGGGTCCCAGGAAACTGGAGGGGTTAGGACTGCAAGGTTCAGAATGCAGTTCCCAGCTGCATAGTAAAGTGTACGAAATGTATGAGGATGCTGTCTGGATATTCAGGGTTTCCTTTTTGTTTGATTTTGTAATTTCTTTTGATAGATTATTCCTTCAACTTTTGAGTAGCCTTAAAGGTCTGTTTTTGTTTATGCTGTTTTGAGACAGAGTTTTGCTATGTAGTTCATGCTGGCCTTGAACTCATTGCATAGCCCAGGTTGCTCTGGAATGCCAGAGATCCTCCTATCTCAGCCTCCTGAGTGTTGGGGTTATGGGTGTGTGCCACCACACCGGGTTTAAAGTTCTGTTTTTAATACCACTGTGGATTCACTGTTGGCATTATGATGTTGCAGACATACCAGAGCTGGTTCCCTCCCTGAATTCTCTGGTGGCTTCTCATAAAATACTCCATTTTAAAATTTTTATTTCTTCTGGCTCAGGAGATTGGAGATGAGACAAATATTTTTTATTTTTTATTAGACAAATTTTCCTTACTAATTTATATTCTCTCTAAATCTTATACCCAATTGAAATTGTTCTTTCTTGAGCTCATCCCTTAGGCAGGTAAAAGAAACAAGCTCATCTGAGAACAAAAAACCCACCCAGCTGAACTCAATCCCAAATTACCAACCCGAAGAGTTAGAAGTTAAGTAAATGGCTGTTATCTAACGCTATGTTTTAGGGTGATCATCATTTGGCTCAAGTTGTGGGTATGCTTGCTGTGTGCCCATAGTAACTATCAATTTGTTGGACAGTTGACTGGCCCAGAGTTACTTCCTGGTAATAACAAAATAAGTAAAAAGTCTATATTTGTATGCATCAAACAAAAGAGGATTAAAAAGTATAAACTATCAATGTAATAAGGTTAGAAAAAACATTTTGAGGTAAAGGAATTAGAAATGAAGGGCTGGGGCTATAGCTCAGCAGCATAAGTGCCTCCCTGGCAACTGCAAGTTCCTCAGTTAGATCCCCAGGACCACTCCCCCAAATTAGAAATAAAGACTATATGCTGTATTCATAGCTGCTATACATATATATTTGGAGAAGTAAAAAATTCTAGGAGAAAGCAGTGTTCCAGGTAGAGCCTGCTCCATCAGTTTGGAACCTGCAGGGATCGTGCAACAGCTGGGTGTAGTGGAAAGCAAAGAAGACTGAGGAAGAAACTTCTATTGTTGCAAGACACTGAGATTAGGAAGTTGTTACTACAGTGTTACTGAACCTGTCCCCAGTGATGCAGACATAGAGCTTCAGGGACTCCTACACAAGGCTTTTGAATATGAAAATTAGAGAACATCTTGGCATTTTCCAGCAAAATCAAAGTACCTTGGACCTGTACTTTCACTCCCAAGCACATACCTAGGCAACTCACTTGTGTGATCCTTAAGAAACATACTCATTTCTCTACAGTGTTCAGAGCAGTGTGTATGGAAGTCACAGCCGGTGAACAACTCACAGCTCTGCCAAGAGTAAAGTGCGCGAATATGCTGTGCTGCACTAAAACAAGTAAAACAAATGAAAATGAATAAAGGAAGCTGAATTAAAATTTGGCCACATGATTGAATCTTGCTAAATTTATGTATGAGCAGAAGGAAGATATAGAAGTGTATGTACACTAGGGTTTCATTCTTCTAAACTTCAAAAACAGGCAAAATTGTATTGTTATCCATTATGTGGTAAAGCTAGAAAAAACCTCCTGATGATGTGGCTCCAAGGAAGTCAGGATGCACCTGTCTCTACTTGAGGAGTGATGAACTTGTTCCTCCAGCTGCTGGGAGTGCTGCTTGAAGGTGCCTATCAGAAATCATCCCTCACTGGGGGCTTCCTCAGCTGGAGAGAAACTCACATCATTGTCGGAACAGATGCATTCATTAGCTGACAATACTGAGTATAAAATGCCCAGCTCCATAGCATGGGACAGCTAGCTGTCCAGGGTTTCCCAGCTTGGGCACAGCCTGTGGCCCAGCTGCGGATGCAGCATGGCTCAGCTTCTCTGTCCACTTCCTCCTGTCTTCCATTCCTGTCCAAAAATAGTATCCCAACCTGACTTCTGTATCAGGGACTGCTTCCTGGGATACCTTGGTATGTAACTTTTAAATTTTTTTAATATTTATTTTAAAGAGAATAAAACTGAACAAAATAAAGTGGAAAAAAGTCAGAACAGAACAATGAAAGTGATACAGAACTTCAAAACAAGATAATGGGAAATCAACAATGGCTACATAATGTCTCTTGTTATCTTCAAAATAGCTGCCCAAACCATCAGACATAATAAAATCAAACAAAGCAAAACAGAATAAAACCAATCAAAACAAAAGAATGAAAGTGCTACAGGGCTTCAAAACAAGATAATAGGAAATCAACGTGTAACTCTTAATGGAAGGAGATGCTTAGAACTGGGAAAGGGAACATGGATGTCAACATGCTCTAGTGTTCTCCTGAAATTTCACATGCTTAGGTATTTACATTTATAGGTAAGCATTACAATACATACTCATGCATCACCATAATAAAAGGTTTCCTCCGAAACACAAATCCAGGGCAAGTGAGTTGATGCCATCTTCCTACAATGTTTGATCTGGAAAAACAAAACACATCCCATGTGGCCCAAGGCAATCACATTCTTTGAAAATGGCAGAAGACTTCATTATGCATCTAAGTGGACACATTTTAAAAGCATGTTTTTTTCATTCATTGGAACACAGAAATCTTATGAGAATTTCTTCTGTTAGGAGCAAAAACTTCCAGACTATTCCAGGTCTTGCTTTCTTAATCAATTTCTTCAGAAAAATCTAAAAAGTGATGTGAGAATCTTTGGTCTTATTTTACAGGGGCCTATGGAAATAATTTGGTTTTTCTTTCTTAGAACTGGACACGGGCTTAGAGTGAAGTTCCTCGAGGTAAGTATAAGTAGTAATACATATTTATTTTCTTAATAAATAGGTGCTGAATACCTATATGTGATGAGAACTCTTCCAGTGGTTTGGGATGCATCAGTGAAGAATAAAGAAAATTCCTTTCATTGTAGGGATTACATACTGGCAGGAGGGAGGGGGATCCCAGAAACAGTAACGTGGTAAATGATCTAGCATGTTAACAAGTGTAAGTTCATTAGAATAAAAAGGAAAATATGGCAGAGGAAGATTAACTGTAATGCCAGGCAAGGTTTGGGGGAGCTACCCGGCTAAGAAGTGGGCAGGGTATGAGAAGGACAACATGATATTTGAGAAAAACCTTGAAGGAGGCAAGGGAAACAGCTCTATAGATATCTGGACAAAGTGGTTGCAGGCAGAAGCAACCTCTGGCAGAAAGGCCTTAAGATGGAAATAAACTCACTAACGGATGCCAGCGACCTCAGCAGGGTGCATGAAGTGGTGAGAAGAGGAGGCAAGAAGAAGAAACGAGGTCAGAGAGGACATGGCAGGAGGTCCTACTAAATACAGAAATTATGTTTAAGTTGTCTATTGCTAGGTAACAAATTACCCACACATACATTTTGCATCGATAAACACATCTATTTTGTTCCCTTGCTGGTGTGGTGTCATCTCCAAGTCTTTTTTCATGTCCCACAGTTGACACTGACTGAAACCTTATGTGAGGCTTATCAGATCATCTACATGGGGACTTTGTGTGTGGCCTGGGCTTCTTCAGAATTTTGCGGTTGAGCATTGAGAGAGAGAGAGAGAGAGAGAGAGAGAGAGAGAGAGAGAGAGAGCAAGCCAGAGCTGGGAGACTCATCATCTTTTATGACTTGGCTTTAGAAGTCACACCACATCACTCCTACCTATTTTCATCAAAGTGAGTCACAGAGGCCAGTCCCCACACAAAGGGAGGGAGACTAGATCCAGTGTTATCATGGGAAGAGAGTCTAAAAATTTGCAGAGATGTCATAAAACTATTACCATTTCAAAGTAATTTGGTGTCTTGGTTATTTTTCCCTCATTGCTGAGACAAAACACCTGACACCCAAAACTAGGGAAGGAAAGGTTTATTTATCTTACAGTTTTTGGAGGTTTCAGTCCATAATCAGCTGGCTCCAAGGCAGGGTGGCTTGGCACTGGGGCAACACTTCAAGGCAGCAGCCAAGCAAAAGCAGCCAGAGTAAAAGAGGCAAGAGCAAGCCTCTTTCTCTCCCTTATAGTGTACACAGGACTGCCTCCCCCCAACACAGGGTGGGTGTAGCATTCACAAATCTCCTTGTCTTCCTTTGTACAGGATGAGGATATTTACAGAGTAAGAACCCTGGCTCCTGCTGAGTCTCTCAGTTAAACTTCTGACCTTCTCAAATTGATACAATGAACAGGTAGCTGCTTGTGCTCTACATCCCAGGATGTAGAGCTGCTGAGTTACTTAATTAAGCTTCTAGAATTCTCAAGTTGACACAATGTATAAACCATAATACTTGGATTTTAGCCCCAGGGAAATAGTAGTCTATTACAGGGCTTTAATAGAGGTGTGAGGTGATTTAATTTACATTTTAAAAGCACTGTATTACTCTGCTGCTGTTGTGAGTAGAATGCAGGTTTAAGGGTAGGAGTAGGGAGATGAATTTAGAGGCAAGAGATACTGATGGCTTGGGTAAGGGTGGTATCAATAGACAGGTAAGAGTGATCAGAGGTAAGAATGATTTATGTATATTTCGAAGGCAGGGCTAGATGTGTTTACTGATAGATTGAATATAGGATGTGAAAGAAAGAGAAGAATCAAGGACAGCTCCAAGGTTTTTTTTTTTTTAATAAAATTTGATGAAGAGATGAAGTAGTTATCAGTTTAAGTGCAGATAGCTATTATTGTAATCAAAACACTGTAATCCCTTTGCCCATCCTCCTCACAGTATGGGAAGTTCATATTTGTAATCCCATTGAAATGTTATTGGAAT
>RJWM01024262.1:0-30959 GCA_004363535.1 Dasyprocta punctata | reverse complement strand
GGCAGCGGGCGCTACAGGCCAAAGGCAGCTCGGCTCAGCAGGTACAGGCCCAGCCCCTCCGCCCTCCTGCCCTGGGGTGGAGCTGCAAGCTGCTTCCCACCCTCTGGGGACACTGGCAGATGGGCCTGGGCTCACAGCTTCCTGCCCCTCCCGAGGGGCACAGCTGCCGAGGACCAGTCAGCCACTCCACTGCGTCCTGCACCCAGTGAGCCAAGGCACAGAAGGCCACAGCGAAGGGGGCAGAGGCCTGGCGCCCACCTTGAGCAGCAGCTGGTACTTGGTGATCCTCTGCACCGGCTTCAGCAGGTAGGAGTCCAGGCTCAGCTTGTGGTCCAGCTTCCGCTGGCACTCCTGGAGCACAGGGCCACAGCTTAGACCTCGCCGGGGTCTGCCACAGGGTCGCTAGGAAGAAGAGGCTGGCCCGGGGGAGGGCCGGTACCTGGAAGAAGGGGCAGTCGGAGCACTGTCTCCACAGGCTCTCGGAGCGCGGCTTGTTCTGGCAGTACTTCTCGTAGATCTGGAAGTCCTCCATCTGCGGGGTGGGCGGGGACAGGCGTGTCACAACCGGCTACTCCTGACCTAGAGCTGCCGGTGAGGCCCAGGCCCTGCTGTCCAGTAAGGAAGTGGACCTGGGCCCCGGCGACCACCCCAGGGCCTGCCGGGACACTGCTGCACACCTTCTTTCAGAGGTGGCTGACGGCGTTATCTGATCATTTATTTAAATAAAACTCCAGGGTCTCTCAGGTTGTTTTGCAAATTATACAAATAATTTTGTAAAAATCAAACCTGAACTTGCGGGAAATGAAATTGCCCCTGTGCACCTCTAGGGACTCAGGTAACTTCAGGGTCAAGATGGCTTCAGAGCCCAGAAGGTTCTAGGGCGCTGGTGGCGCTGAGTACACAGGGCTTTGGGGTGCAGACAGTCCAAGGTGTGATGGTTTGGGGAGCAGGTGTCTGGGGCACAGATGGTTTTAGGGTGCAGACATCTCTGGAGCTCAGACACCCCTTAACCTGGCCCAGTTTAGTGAGCCTTGGCTCCCGATCCCATCTTCTGTGAGACCCATGGCCCTGGACGCCCTTCACCTCTGACGCTGTCCCCAGCCAGGCCCCCAGCCCTGAGCCCAAAGTGGAGCTTCGAGGCTGCCCTGGAAGCCGCTGGTGACTGTGACCGTATCTTGGGGATGACGCGATCGCTGGAGTCCGCCGGCCACAGAGCCGGCGTGTGAGGCACTGAAGACTCGGGGCAGAGCTGCTGCAGCCCGCCCGCCACAGAGGCCACTTTTCTACCGGCTCCCTCCACTCCTCACACCTCGCGCCCCTGGCTTATCCTAGCTCAGTCGCACCGCACATTAGATTCGGAGCTCGCGTCACTTCCCAGGGCCACTCTCGTTATTAAGAACCAGCTCCACGCATTCGGCAGAGCCGCCCTACTCCACAGAGCGTCCGGGCTGACAAGTGCCCCCAAGGGGACCCACAGCCTGGCGGGTCGTGACAGCACGGGGCCAGTCACGTGCCCTCCACCCCACCCCAGGAGACACTGCCGCTGGCCAGGACCCCGACCACGCGACGCCACCACGCCCGTCCTCAGAAGGCAGCGGGACACGCAGGACACGTGGAGCTGGAACCGTGCTGCTCCTTCTCTCCCTCCTTTCTTTATTTCATGAGGCCACTTCCTGTTTCTGCTCTCAAGAGCTGCCTTTCCCGAGGCTAAGCCCCGGTTCACGGTGCTAACAGGGCCGGAAGAAACCGACGTGTTGGGGCGCTTCCTGCTCAAAGCTCTTCCCTTAGAGTCGTGCCACAGTCCCAGGAAGGAGCAGATGTCGGCCACCCAGAGGAGTGAACGATGCTCTAAGAGCTCTGCCGTGACGTCAGCGTCGCCCAGCAGGCGGGAAGGCAGAGCCCGGGCAGGGCCGAGACAAAAACCCACTGAGACGAACTCCTCGAAGCTCCTGTTGTCTAATTTTGTCTTTCTGGAGCTAGCTGTTAGGTTTTTAAAGAGCCCTATCCTTTTTCCCCGCCGAAAGCGGCAGCCTGGGCTACACTGGAGATGCACGACCTTGGGGGTCAGCGGGCAGAGCCACAGCCGGATCCCAAGTTTTGGGCGCTCGGGGACCTTGGGGGAAGTGGGCAGCGGCTGCGGGGGAACATACCCGCTCCAGGAAGCAGCGCCCCACCAGCTCCGGGCAGTCTATGCAGGTCTCCAGCTCCCGCAGGAAGATCCTACAGGGAGAGGTTTGCGCTGAGCCAGAGGAAACCGTCAGCGTCTGAGGACACCGTTTTCCAGGGGACCTGCGTGCTCCTCTCTGGCCGGTCTCAGAGACCGGGCGACAGTGCCGGCACGACAAGGGACCCTGTGCCCCACACCTGACCTGGATCCCACACACTCAGTGTGAGCAGCCTCGCCATTTCCGTTTAGGGGTCGTGTTTGTGTAGGAGGTGGCGCTGCCTTGGTGCTGGCACTGAGGTGGACAAGGGCACAGACAGAAGGGACAGGGGCCCCCATGTCTCTGAGGACATGTCTGGGGCCTCCCCTTGGCAGCACAAGCCCAGGGCTGAGTGTCCCTGCCACATTCTGTCTGCACCTGTCCTGGGAAAGAGCTGCTGGGGGCTGGGCTGGGGCCCAGGAGGGGACGCTAGGAGTGTCCAGGGCATCCCGTGGGCAGGGACAGCTCCCGGGAGGGTCAGCAGCGGCCGGAGGCTGCACTCTCAGACCCGGGCTGTCCATCTTTCTCCTCCCACCACCCTGTCCTTGCTCCCCTGAGCTACCATATGTCTTAGGGAGGCAACAAAGTAACAAAGAGGATCTGAGAATCGGCACAGGACAGGCGGGCTATGCCGGGTCTGGGGATACAGACCCAAGCTTGCAGGGACCCAGGGAAGGAGTGTCTGCCTGCTGTTCCCTTCCAAGAGCGAGATGCTTGGGGAACAGAGCCGATCGGGCAGTGTGAACCTTGGGGCCCCCAAATGCCAAGGTGCAAACTTGGAGGACACGAAAGGACAGACGGGCCCGCTGCCCCTGCGTCCTGGCACCTGAGTCTCCAGCTCGGCCACATGGGCACCATCAGGGAGGCCAGGAGCCACAAGGGTGCTCTCGGCACCTGCCCAGCGCCTGTGGCCAAGTTGGCCCCTCACCACGCAGGGCCAGGGTGGCAGCGCCAGCTCCTCGCGGCGGGCGGGCGCCCGCGGCTTACCTGTTGTGGAAGTGGTAGATCTCCTCCATGTTCCCGAACAGCACGGCCTTCTTGCTGTGCAGGCCCGTGGAGATGAGGTGGGCCATCAGGGGGTTGTCCATCTCGGCGGCATAGCCCTGCGGGACGGGAGCAGTCGGCCGGGAGCTCCCACCCGTGACTGAGGCGTGAGGACCAGGCAAGGGGGGGCCACTGAGCCGCCGCCGCGGAACTGTGGTCTCGGGGCTGGGGGCAGAGTGGCCACGTGTCTCATGTCTGTTTACTCAGGTCCAGCTCCATGACGGGGCACCAGGGCACCGAGACCGAGCCACAGAAGGCCCGCCCCCTGGGAGAGGGTGGAGGTTGCGCCTGCCTCCCCCTCGTCTCTGCATCCAGCAGCAGGGCGCTGGTCGTGCCTGGACACCTCATGAGCGAGCCCTGGGCTGCAGCCATCGGCCGCCGGCTGCCTGAGGGCTTGGCACAGGGCCGGCCCTGCTGCAGGGCGCCTGGCCTGGCTTTCGGACTTTCCACCCATGGGACTGCGTTGGCTCTTCGGCACGGGCTCCCTGCCATGTGCCTGGGATGGTGGCCTGGGATGGCGACACGTGACCTGGAGTGGGCGGCACTCTGGCTGCAGAAGCTCATCTTGTCAGGGCTCTTTAGTGAGTATCACACCCGGACCTGTGAGGGACAGCTGAGTCCCCCCTGGTTTGTAAAGTCCACGTGCTTTCTGTGGGACGCGGACACGCATTTCTATGCAGCTGTTCATCACCGCGATCTGGGGCAAGGGGCACGCAGCACAGACCCTGCTCCCCGGCAGCCTCACCTCCAGGACGCAGAGCAGCTCCTCCACGTAGGCCCGTTCCGTGTCCAGGAGCTCGTTCATCACGTGCCTGGGCGGGGGTGGAGATGGTGAGAGCCAGCTGGGCGCAAGTCCACCGGGGACACAGGGATGCGGGGTCCAGAGACAAAGGACTCGCCCAGACTGTGGCATCCTGGGTGGCTGCTCCTCCACTGCCCAGGGCCTCATGCTGGTCTTGCCTGGACACCTCATGAGCGAGCCCTGGGCTGCAGCCATCGTCCTGTGCCCAGCAGTCTCCTGCCCCTTGCGTCCTGTCCCCTGGGTCCCTCTGACCAGCAGCGCTGTTCCCCCATGCACTGTCTGTGGAGTCACTGCCCCCATAGCCTGAACCCCGCCAGGAAGACCCTGCCCAGACCCCCAGGCCCCTCGCCAGCCAGGCACAGCTCTGCCCTTCGGCCCTGCACCCTCAGCCACGCGCCAGCTCCCTCCTGCACATGGCAGGTGTGCGGCCACCACCTGCAGACCCACTGTGCACCAGTTGGTTGTGCAGCCCCAGAGCCAACAGGCTTGCATGCTGGCCGTTCAGACACCTCCCGAAGAAGACCACACATCTACTTCTGTCCACGGGAACTGGAGCCCACAGGGCTCCTGGTTTGAGACTTTGGCTCGGTTGGTCTAACACACATGGCTTAGGGTCTGGCCCTGCACATGGGCAAGGGGTCTGGCGTGGAGGCCCAGGGGTCCCTCTGGACCAGTGTCCGGTCGGATGGAGGGCTGTACCCTGTGGACCACAGCCTGTGCTCTGTCTGGAGGCTTCTCCAGGGTCCACCTCCTCCTCCTCCTGGCGGGTCAGCTCCTGACAGGACCAGTCTGCCCAACCATACATCTGCCCCACCTTCGGGCCTCCAGAGGGGCAGTGCCATGCCTGCTGGGCACCCCAGAAAGGGCTGCTGTGCCCACTGGGCCAGGAGCTTTTGAGGGCACCTTCTTCACACCAGCATCAGAGTGATGACGGTCAAAGTTCTGGGGTCCAGGGTCTGCTGGGGCCGTGTGCAGGGCAAACATGAAGGGCACGGTGCCCGGGGAGCGCTGGGACTGGGCTGCCCCACACAGGCATCCCTCCCAGCTCCCTTCTGTCGGAATAACGTGGCGACCCGGCTCTGACTCTGTCCCCGCACCGTGTGTGCTGAGGCCTCTCTCTGCGTCCACAGCCTGCCCCCGCTGAACCTGGAGACAGTCTGCTCTGGGCCAGACCGGAGCTGCTCCTTAGCACGCACAGAGCCCGGGTGCGAGGACCTGGGCTCCCAGGGAGTGGGAGGGTGGACGAGGGCGCACACGGCCACATGTGGATTCAGAAGCGACCCTCAGTTTAGGCCTTCCATGGCCCCGACTGACCATGGTGGCTCCTGACAGCGACAGTGGCAAGCAGTGCTCAGGGGAGGCAGGAGATGGCATCTCCTGTGCTTCCTCCAGCCCCAAAGCTGGGCCCAGATCCTGGTGTCCGCACTGGTCCTGGTACATTCCCAGGACCGCCCCACAGCTCTGCTCAATTGCTGCCCACGAGCTTTCAAGAGGGGGGCAAAGTGAAAGCTACCCTGAGAGCACCGGCATGGGGACAATGGCCTGGGGAGACCTGGGACGGGCAGCTCGGCTGGACGCGGGTGGACAGGCACTGTGTCTGCCTTTGTAAGGAGGGCACCCTCCATGAGAGAGGTGACCGGGGCCCCATCAGGACTCAGCAGCGCGCGGTCACTCCTGGTCCAGTGGACATGTGCTCCTACTGCCTCATGTGTGTCCGCCAGTGTGTGCCCCACCCCCCACCCCACAGGAGCCCCAGCTCTGCACACAGGACAAAGGCACCCAGGTGCCCAGGACCTCACGGCCTCCAACCTGGGGCAGAGTGGGTACTACCTGCGCAGGATGGCCAGGCTCTCCTCCTCGTCCCCCGTGGAGCTGCCCCGGCCCTGCCGGCTCTCGCTCGCTTCACTCTGGGGAAGAAGTGTAGGTGGAGCTACCGCTCCTGCCTGGGGATGCTCCTGAGGGGTGAGCATCCTCGGGGCCTGCACACCCTAAGGTGGGCCTTGTGGAGCCCCAGAGCAGGCACAAAAGGCAATGGCTTCACCGGAAGCCGAGGCAGGGAAGCCTGTGGGGTCACGTGGCACACACGGGGTCACGGTGGCAGACGGCCTCACCTTGGCCCTGCGGTAGGGTCCCCGCCGCAGCGCGCTGCCCTCAGAGCCAGAGTTCTCAGCTCCGCGCCAGGCACCTGGTTTGGAGGAAGGTAGGGAAGGTGTTGGTTCTGCCTGAGCAGGAGACACCACTGCGCCTTCCTCAGTCCTCAGAAGAAGGGGAGAGCTGGTAAGGGAGCAGGGAGGGTGGGGTCTCTGGGCATCAGCTGGCGGGAGCCCCGCACCTTCAGAGGTGGCGGGGACATGGGGGCAGAACCGGGCAAGAGCACGGCTGCGGGCTTGGAGCCACCAGACAGGTGGAGAAGCAGCCTCTCCTGCCCCAGTGTGCCCCAGACCCTGAGCACTCGCGAGGGACATTTGCCCAGGTGCCCAAGCCCACTTTCCCATGAGGAAACCCATCGAGGAACAGACGGGAGTGCTGAGTCGAGGGGCAGGAACCTCTCTGAGAAATGCGCGGGCGGCCTTGGCCCAGCAGGGAGAGGGCAGGGCCGGGAAGGGTGGGGGCTGTGGAGCCCTCGTGGCTGGTGGGGTCAGGCAGGACACAGTTGCGGTGGGCAGCCAGGAAGGCCTGTGCAGGCTGGGGCCAAGGGAGGACGTGCTGGCTGCAGCACGGAGGACAGGGCGGGAACCGGGTCTGGAAATAGCCTAGGAGCTCAGCAGTCTCGCCGACAGGACCCAGCTCTGCCTTTGCTCAGCACCAGAGCAGCCACAGGCAAGGCACAGGGACACCGTGGCCAAAGCCTGCTCACCCCGGGGGGCGGGCTGCACCGGCTCTGGGTGTGCACTGCTGACCGCTGGCTGCTCCAGGGCTGGGCGAGGAGGAGGCGCATGGAGGGACACTCCCTGTGTGGCGCCACCGCAGGGACCCTGGCTCTCTAGGCGAGAGGCCACCACACACACCTGGGGGCTGGCAGGGTGACTTCGTGAGCACTTCCGGCCTGGGGGCCACTGGCTGCACGGGCCGCGTCTGCTTGGCCGCCAGCTTCTTGAGGCTCGCCTGCCGGCGGTGGAACATCTCCTGCATGCTCTCCTGCTTCTGGAAGACCTTCTGCACGTGCTCCTGGAATGACACCACCGTGTTACCAAGGAGATGCACCGTGGCACACAGCCTCTGTTGCCTGGGTTCCCACGGTGGCGCCTTGTGCAGCTCCGACCACAGGGGAGGGGCTGGGCCAGGAGGGACAGGAGGACAGGGGTCTCGGGTGGAGTAAACGACTCCCTGGAGTCCCCAGGGCACTGGGGTGAGAAGGCGCCTGGTTTGGGGCAGTGTCAAGCTGTGCTGGGGCGTGATGGGCCCCTGGGGGAGCCCTCCCCTAGCAAGTGACTCCCTGCCGATCAGAGGGACCAGGCCGCCGGGAGCTGCGGCCGGCGTTACCATGAGGTGTGGGTTGAGGATGGATTCATATTCCTTGTAGATCTCATTGAGCTCCTGGATCTTGTGCTCCGCACCAGTCTCCAGGAACTTCTCAATCTCCTGCAGAGCCGCCTCGGCACCGTCCTGGGACTGGCACTTGTCCACAGGCTGTGAGGCCAGCAGGTAGATGCCCTCGTCGCACCACTTCATGGACTGGAAGCAGAGCTTCGGGTCAGAACCTGCCCCTTGCCTGCACACTGCCCTACTCATCCCATCCACACCACACATGCCGTCTGCCCCCAACACGCTTTTGGGAAAAATCTAAAGCACCAGCTCATCACGCTTCTGCACCAAGCCCAGAGGACCCCCTGGGGTGCAGCAGGTTCCCTAGGACTGGATTCTTCTGTGGGGGAGGGGGAAGAGACCAACCAGGATGCCAGGTCTCTGGTCCCCTGGCAGGAATCACTTCTGTGGCAGTGAATTCTCAGAGGCAGAAGCACCTGTCGGGACTGGACCCTCCAGATGGACAGAAAGAGGAACGCAGGGAAGGGAGGAGGTCACTTCCGGTCAGTGGCTGCTGCAGCCCAGCGACAGAGCTGCCCCTGGATTCGCCCATGGGTGCCACGGGTGGCGGGGCCGCCTACCGTCTCCAGCAGGTTGTGCAGCTCCAGGGCTTTGCTGAGCAGCCCCCGCCTCCTGCTGACCTCCGAGGAGAACTGGTCGCAGACGTGCCGCAGCTCCTCGCACTTGGGGCGGATGGAGTCCACAGCATAGTGCTTGTTGTCGATGAGCCCCTCACCCTCCAGCGCCAGGGCACGGGCCCTCTCCACGGTCACCTGTGGACACAGGACAGTCGGCTTGGGTGCTCTTGGTAGAGGCAACTGGAGCACCTGATCCTCTGGGATGTTGGACCTGGGGTGTGGGAAAGACATCATTGTCATTTACTGCTATGGTTGGCTGAGAGTCACTCATCCCGAAGCTGCGCTGGGGCCAGGGCACCTGGGGACCCACGGGCAACGGGAGCTGCCCAGCCCAAGAACGCGTCACCGCACGGGGAGGGAGTCAGCCGCAGCTTCGTGACAGAAGCCGATCAAGGGCAGGCTGCGCGCCTGAGGCTGCGCTGGGTGCTGGGGCTGGGTCCCCCCACCGCCCCTCCTCACGCTGGACTTCTCCTCAAAGCTGGCCAGGTCCTTCAGCAGGTGCGCCACATGTGCCAGGCTGTTTCCGACATCGGTGAAGGTCGCTATCTTCTGGGACACTGTGTCCAAGGCGGCTTTGACCTGGAACAGAGGAGGCTGACGTGAGAGCCATGCCAGAAAGAGCAGCGGGGAGCCTGGGCTGGGTGAGGACGCAAGGGACACAGCCAGACCAACAGCGGCCCGTGGGGCGCCAGCACCGTGTCTCAGCCTGCTGCCCACTGGCGGGGACAGCTGTGGGCAGCACAAGGGTGCAGGGCACAGCCCCCTGCTCTTGGCCTGGGCAGGGAGTTCTAAGGTTCCTTCTCCTACAGGTCCAGCCTAACCCCAAGTATCCTGTTTTCCTGACAGCGAAGGTTCCATAGAATCGAGGTTTCATTCATTTATTTTGAGACAGTGTCTTGCTAAATTGTGAAATTGCCCAGGCTGGCCTTGAACTCTTAATTCTCCTGCCTCAGCTTTCCAGAGTGCTGGGATTACGGGGGTGCACTCAGCTTCAAAATTTTAAAAACCATGCCAGCTCATGACTTTAGACAGGAAAGCTGTTATCTTTCTTATGAGACATTGCCTGAGAGCGCGTGCGTGCACAGATGTTGGCTGCCGCAGGGCTGCGGCTCTGACCTGTGATCTAGGGCTAGGATGGGACCCTTGCCCAGCTTTGACCCATGCAGATGGCAGAGGGCTCAGGCTCACTGCTCTTGAAGTTTCTAGGCTGTGTGATGAGGACACTGGTGTGGTTCCAAATGCAGGCAGGGAGAGAGTATTGAAGGTAAATTCACCGTACGTGGGGGCAGGAGGGTGGTATGGAAAGTTCGCCTCCCTCTAGGTGCCTGAATGTATGTATTACATAAAATACTACGATGATGTAACAGTGTGTAAAATAAGGTATAATGCAACACCCAGAATAGCCACTAAAAAAACCACACCATGAGATAAATCCAAAAAATACTATAATTTAGTGAAAACCGAATTCTGGAAAATGTTCAACTAACCACAGAAAGGCAGAAAAAAGAAAACAGAACAAGAGAAAAAACAGAAAGAATGAAAAGAATGCACCAAATAAAACGTAGGCTAAAGTCCAAATATACTAACAATGGTACCCAGTGAGAACAGCCCAATACATGGATTCTAAGACAGCGTGGCCAATGGATTGCACGATGTGGTCCGGCAACTGTGCCGGCCGGCAGCCCACTGCAGACAGCAGGACGGCAGGAGAAGCCACAGGACCCGGCCCACGCTGCCTCCCACCTGAAACAGTCGGTCGGTGTGCACACGTCCCCAGCCCTGTGCTCAGCAGCGTCCAGCATGGGACCTCGGGTGGTGACTGGGTCACGAGGACCAGGACACGCCCGCCAGATGGGAGCGGGGCATCAACGCAAAGACCGCACTGAAAGCTCGACAGCTTGTGGAGACTGGATACTGGGTCGCCTGGATACTGCACGTGGGACCGCCCGATGTCACTCAGACACCGGCACAACGATGCTCACGGCACAACCAGGGCACACCCCAGTCCTAGCGGGAGGTCCCCAGGGGCACCGCTCTGCCTGCCGGACACAGGAAACACCCACATGCAAGCCAGGAACCTCACAGTCCCTGGACAGCCACACTGAGGGCTCCACTCCAAGGCCCCCTCCACAGGGACAGTGCACCCCACAGCCAGCCAGCCCGAGGGACGGACCCCGCCCCTGGCTGTGCAGACCCGAGGGTGTGGCCCTGTGTCCTGCTACCTTTGTCACCTGTAGGACACTGGGGAGGGTACAGTGTCCCTTGGGATTACTCTTCACAGCTGCTCCTGGACCTATGATGATCTCTAAATAAAACACTTAACTTAAAAGAGGTCCCTTGCTCTGAAGAGGCCTTTGTGATCCAGACAGAAACAAGCTACCAGCATCACTTTCTGCAGGTGCCAGGCTGCGGAGATGGGTCCTGTGCCAGCCCTGCCTTGTCCTGAGGCTCTGCACCTGGACCGAGGCTCCGCCCCTACGCCCTACTCACCCCCCCACCCGCTCTGAGCCCGCCCTCCCATAGCCCATGGGCCAGTCAGCTCCTGCCGTCTGCTGAGGGCCCGCCCCGCGCCTCACCTCGCGGAAACCCTGTTCAAAGTGGCGCAGGCGCAGGCACTGCTGCAGCTTCTGCTGGTGCTTGGCCCAGAACTCGTCGAAGGCGGCCTCTGTCTCGTGCAGCTGCGCCAGGAGCCTGCGAAAGGCAGCGGGCACAGGTGAGGGACTTGGCCCTGTCGCTGGATCCCAGAGTCCAGGCTGTCGAGGTGGGCGCAGGTCAGCAGAGCGGGGTGGCCCTCCGCACCTCAAGGGGGTCTTGCCAGGCAGGGCTCAGCCTCCTGTCGCCCACTGCTGTGGGGGCAGAGGCCGTGGGTCCTCCCTAGCTCTGACTCAGGCTGGGGGCAGCGGCCTGCACTGCCTGCTCCAGCCCACAGCTGGCAGGCCTTTCTGGCTGCTGCATTTGACAGATTCTGACCCTTGGTGCGTGCCACCAGGGTCTGGAGCGCACGCTGTGCGATGTGGACCCGGCTGGTGTGGGCCTCACCTCTGCACGGTGGCCTGGCTGTCCAGCTGGTCCTGGTTCACACCCTGTGCCGTGCCCTCCGCCGGTGGGTCCTGGAGGCTCTCGAGGATGCCCTGCCCCTCTCGGAGCGCCAGCCGCAGCTCCTCCTGCGGACACAGCGCAGCCTTGCACCGAGGCCCACGTGGTCACATGCTCAGACAGCACTGTGCATGGCGCACGAGACCATCTCTGCGTGACGGTGCCCACACTCCACCCCGCACTGGAGCGGCAGGTGTCAGGCGGCTCACTCCTGTTTGCATCAGCGCGGAGCTAGGGTTACAGGTCAGCCGGGCACTGGGGTGAGGTAAAAACGTAACCAGAAACCAGGCTTCCTAACACCCGGCTCTCTTCCAAGCAGCTTCTCTTCGGGGCGAAGGCTGACTGTGGGCGTGGTCATCTGGCTGGCAGAGCCAGGGCAGAGTCCTGGGGATGCTCAGCAGGCCACGGCCCGCTGCACGCTGGCAGGGGACTTGAGGCTGTGGGGCTCAGGTGGCAGCGTACTGACCCCCGAAAGGAGCTGGAGGCTGCAGGTCATCACCTCTTCCCTGCCTGCAGGTGAGGGGCGAGGCAGGGCTCCTGCCTCTGTAGCTCCCTGGCCAGAGCACTGCTCTGGGAGGACAGCCCCTGCCTGGCTGGCTCGGACTCTGCGCCGGGGGAAGGGCTGGCTCACGGCCTGTGACTCTGGGTGTCTCGGAAGCGGCCACACGGGATGGAAGAGCCACACTCCCGCAGCCCCAGGGAGCCGCACGCACCTTGGCTTTGTCCTTCTTCTCCGTGTGCGCACTCAGCACCGAGCTGGTGGACGGAACGTCGTTTGGCAGCTCAGTCTCGGCCAGCTCCGTCCCAAAGGACTGCAGCCTCTGGGCCGTCTGCTTCACCATCAGCGCAAAGCTTTCGATTGCCTGGAAGGAGGAGCACACTGGTCACCGGCCGGCCGCCGCACAAGCGCCCGCGGCCTCTGAAAGCCGACGCCCAGCTGCAACTGCCTTGGAGAAGTGCAGCGGCTGGGTCCCCCCGAGTGACCCGGCCAGGGCCCTCCCGGACTCCCCCGCAGGCCCTCCAGACGGCCCCATCACCTGGAGTCACGCTGGCCCAAGGTGTCTGTCTCTCCTTGCTACGTGTGTGTCACAAGCACAACACACAGCTGTGCGTTTGCCTTTCCTTGTCTCCAAGCCCGAGCAAGCACTCCCGAACTTATTACTCATGTTAGTTCTTCACGATGACTAAGTCTACTGAGACCATCTCCTCCTTCTCGGGCCACGTCTCTAAGGCTGAGTCCTGACGCCTGACGCGGAGCAGTCCTGCCGGGGCAGCTGTGGATCCGCGAGGACGCCACCCACAGGGCCGTGTCACACTCACCGTGCGGTGGCACAGCCAGCGCGAGTGGCAGTAGTCCAGGGTCCCCCCAAGGTCCTCGGTCAGCTGCGACTTGTCAATGTAGCTGTGCAGTTCTGGCACTGAGCCCAGCATTATGACCTGGGGGAACAAAGTCCCGTCAGCAGAGCGGGTGCAGAGACGTGGGGCAGGGTGACCACGAGGGCTCCAGACTCGAGTGGACCCGGGTTGGAGTCTATGCCTCAGTTTCCTCATCTGCAAATGGGCACGCTGTGGATCCCGCCAGGTCGCAGCGGGGGTCCGAAGTGGCTTTGGGACGCATGCGGACTCTCCGCAGAGGGGCTGGTATGCAGGTGCTGGCACCTCTGACGTCCGGCGCACAACCCCACCTCCTGAGGCTTAGGGAGGAGACCTACGGGGGCTCTGATCCCAAACACGCCATCCTCCCATTCCCGAGACCACTGTGAGGGCACACGGTGCAGCTCAGAATCAGCTCAGCACTCGGAGTCAGGTCACTGCCTGGATGGGGGGCCAGCAGCCCCGAGAGGGGCCAGGCCGCAGGCCGGGGGGTCCCCACGCACACTGGGATTGTCTCCACCTTCTCCGCTCCTCAGATGCCACCCGGGTCATTCCAGCGTGAGACTGAGACAAGCTCAGCCCTGCTGTGTGAGTGTCGGGCAGCGCTGACAGAACAGGGCCGGCGGGCCGCGCTGTTACTCGATGCCACGCCGTGAATTATTCAACCCCAGATTAGTGGACTGCGGCTCTCGGCGGGGCCGGTGCGCTGCCTGGGCCGTGGGACATCGCCCGAGACGTCTGGGTACAGCGCCCAGGCCAAGGCCTCTCCGCCACTTTCAGTGTGACAGAACTTGGTCTCCCCAAAGAGTCCTCGCAGAGACGACTCCACGCTCTCGGTTCTAACAGACTACACCTGGGCCGCCCACCAGCCCAGTCCCCGGCCAGGCCTTGTAGGCAGCCTCGCTGCCGCCACCCTCCGAGGTCTTCCGGCCACTCTCCGTCTCCTCTGCACTTGTGCACTTGTTAACAGCCTTGGCTTCCAGGCAGTGCTTCTAGAACCACCCATGGGTCAGAGAGCTTGCAGGTGCAGAGCAGGTTCTGTCAGCCACCAGTGTGACCACCCTCGCGGCGAGCTGCTGCTGGGACACACGTAGCTTCCTTGCTGCACCTCCCGTCCCCTGGTCGCCTTCCCTCCTGCAGATGATGTCTCCCTGTTTCCTGTCATCTGCCCTGCATTCTGCTCTTTGATTTCCTTATATATCGAGCCGCTCACAGAGGAGAAACCATGCGGTATTTAAGCTCGCGTGTCTGATTTATGTCACTTCACGTTTTGGTCTCTAGATGCAGCCTCTGAATGCCTCAACTTTATCCTTCTTGATGACAGAGTAGAACTCCACTCTGTAGGCACCACGATTTCTTTATCTGTTCCTCTGTTGATGGACACCTAGGCCACTTCCAAGATTTAGCCAACGATGAGCTGGCTGTATAAGCACGGTTGTGTACAGGTGGCTGTAGTGTGATGTCTTCAGCTCTTCCGGGAAAATGCCTAGAAGGCGGATGCACGGGCTGCTGACACCGCCGTGCCGCTCTGCACAGGAGGCTGCACCGAGAGGGGCCTGTCTGCTTCGTGCCGTGCGCACGCCTGTTACTCACGGAGCTCACGGCACCACAGATGCCATTCTGAGCGCCAGGCCACGGGACATGTCACTGCCTGACAGGCCAGTGGCTGAACAGCACAGCGCCCAGGGTCAGGGCCAACTTCACTGGGCCAAGGGACTGCCCATGGCTCTGCCCGCATCAGCTCTAGGATGCTGGCTGCCTGGACACGGGTGCTGGGGGCGCCATGGTGCAGTGTCCCAAAGACCCGAGAGCCTGCTGTCCCAGGGGCCACCAGGACAGCTCCAGAGACCCTCAGGCGACTCTGGGTGGCCTTGCCATGGAGAGTGTCCAGCCACCGCATCACCACTCTGTGCCAAGGGTCTGGGTCACTGCTGGGGGGTGCTGTCCTGCTATGGAGGTGGCAGCACCCTCACAGACAGGACAGGTGGGCAGGGCCATCAGGGCCAGGACAAGTAGGACGGGCCAGCGCTGGGGAGCTGTTCTGCTCAGAGAAGGTGTCTGCCACCTGGATCCCAGGAGCAGTAGGCAGTGACCTAGCGGACAACACCCTGCCCCCCAGATCCTTCCAGGACACGGGGCACTGCTGGCGAGCCCCACAGCCTGCCTTGGCCCCTGCTTGCTGCTCCCACCGTGAGAGGCATAGACTCTGGGGTTTACTGCCTGGCAAGGCTGCCCAGGGCCGCTGCGGGAGCCCCTGCAGTGCTGCACCAGGCATCGTGGTCTCCTGAGTGGTGCAGGAGCGCAGGGGCCTCAGAGGCCTTGTTCTTTAAGGGACGACACAGCAGTGCTCCAGCGGCAGTGACGGAGGCCGGAAGTGAGGGTGCGATGGCCCGTGTCCTCTGTGGGCGTGGGGACATTTGCACTCTCTCCCTGGCCTCTTCTCCATGGGTGTGGGGATGTCTGTGACTCATGGTCAGACAGGCGAGTATCCCTGTGGGCGCCTACGCACTGTGGGCTTGCGGCACTCCGGGTAGCACCAGGCGGAGGACCACACCCTGCAGAGTTTGTCGATGGCTGCAGCCTGAGGTTACCTGAGTTTGCTG
This sequence comes from Dasyprocta punctata, assembly GCA_004363535.1. Lineage (NCBI taxonomy): Eukaryota > Metazoa > Chordata > Mammalia > Rodentia > Dasyproctidae > Dasyprocta > Dasyprocta punctata. The sequence continues at coordinate 15,673 of RJWM01024262.1, read as the reverse complement.
CCCAAGAACTCCAGGCTCACGGGCGGTCCAGGACGCACCTGAGCCGGCCGTGCAGCTGTGGCGCAGGGCACACTCACCGGCACCTTCATCTTAAAGTCATCCCTGTGGAACCTGAAGGCGATGTCTGAGAGCGTCCTCTGGAAGAATCCCGTCGGACGAAGGACGAGGACCAGCTGCAGGTTTGCAGGGAACGATGCCTGTGAGACAGAGAGGGCTGAGGTGAGGCCCAGGGTGGCTTTGGCAGTGGCTGGTGGCCTGGCCGTGCTGCTCACACCCTGGGGTCAGAAGCCGGGGTGAAGTGTGTCGCTCAGTTCACTGGTGCAGGTTCCCAGGCCCTGCACTCACACGGGGGCTCACGGGACGGAGCCTCACAGGGCCGGCTGAGGACAGTGATGCTGTCAGGGTGGCCCTGGTGACGACTGCCCTCCTGCCGGGAGGACTCTGGACCCAGGCGTGTGCAAAGATAAGGTAGGCAGTGGCGACACTTCTACCCCAGGTGCCTGGAGCACTCGCCCCACTTCACAGGACGACCCTGCCACCCCATGACTCCCTCCAGAACGGAAGAAAGGACACAGACCCCGACTGCCTGAGCTGCCCAGTGCGCAAGACTCTGTCACAGGAAGTGAACATGCTTGTCCAAACAAGCTGTCTAGACACCTGCATGTGTTGCCTAAAACAGAACAGAAACGCACACACACACGCACAGCACACGCACGCACACCACACACACAGACATATGCACGGCACACACGCACACCACACACGCACACACCTGAATAGTGACTTGGGCCCACCTGTTATTGTTCCGTCACCTAGAGGAATGCGGGACCTGGGGCAAGTTACTTTACTTGCAAGTGCCTCAGTTTCTCCATGTGAAAATGGGGACAGAAGCAGGCCCGGCTGCCACCCCGTGTTGAGGATGGAATGGCCCCAGGCACGCTGCCTCTCCCTCCTGGTGGACAGGGATTAGGTGGCCTCAGGTGTCAGCCCACGTGGTGGGTGCCCGATCAGTGTGACCCAGGACGCGAGGTGGCAGAAGGCGGCAGCGTACGGCCAGCTCCTCCTGCAGGCAGCGGTCTGGGCGCCTTCCTCCTTTCGGCCTCTCCGTGGCAATGTCAAGTGGAGGTGATCTGGCCACAGAGAGTGGTGACTGTCCCTCCACCCTCTGCACTGGGGGATGCCCAGCTGCGCTCCGTGTGGAGAGGACCCGGTCCGAGGCACTGGGACCAAACGTTGCTCGGGGCCACCTGTCAACCAGGCCCCCCACGCCCCGCATGGTTGGTGCTGTTGGCCACGTTTAAGGAAGCTGCCCTCCCAGCAGGCTGCCCAGAGGTGACAGTCACACCATTCTCAGGTCCACAGCATCTCCACCTGGACTCACACCTCACAGGTCAGCTTCCAGGCCAGTGTCACCTGAGTGACCAGCTCTCTGATGGGAAGGCGGCTTGGGCAGGCGCTCCCTTGGCCCCACCGGAGATGAGAGCTGGGCATGCTCCTGTGTCTGTGTAAGTTATCGAATCTTCGGGTTAAGTAGAATAATTCTAAGATTCTAGCCAGGTGAGGAGGCTTTCATCGTGTACACAAACACATGGTGTGAACACTAGCAAGTTAAGCTCTTTCTGGTCTGGAATCAACTTTTTCAGCGAGCAGCACAGGGGTTGAACCCAGGGCCTTCACTCACACTGAGCTGCATCCTCAAGCCCTTTTAAAAATTTTTTAAATTTTGAGACAGGGTCTTAGTAAGTCATTAAGTTGCCCTGGCTGGCCTGGATCCTCCTTACGATCTTCCTGTCTCAGCCTTCCAGAGTGCTGGGACTGTAGGTGCATGCCATCTCTGGATTCAATCTTCTGTATTAAAAGCCAAGGAAAGGTCTAAAACAATAGCTTTAATTAAAAAAATGGAAGACTGTAGTGGATGCTATAAACAACGTAATTTATATCTTTTGTAAATTAACAAAGTGATCATAAAGTGACAGGTTTCTACTTAACACAAAAGCCATCCTGCTTACTCCTTGGGGTTGACCTTCCCGGACTCAGGACCAGGAATTCGAGTGAGGACCTGACTAAGCTATGGTGGTAGAAACAGAGGTGCTGGCTGGCTCTCACCTGATGTTCTTAGAGACGGAGTAAGAAATCACAAGCTCAGGCGAAGCCAGGGGCACTGCGGAAACCAGAGCCAGCACAGCAGCTGAAACCTGGCCAGGCAGACTTGTCAGCTGGCTGCCCTGCACGCGCAGAAGGTGATATAAAATGCACACTTGGACACCTGCGCCTTGGCGGTAGATGCAGACACCTGAGTCTGAGTCAGAGGCGCTCAAGCGGGCGGGCATGGGCAGGACCTGCTGGCCCACACATGCTGGCCCGGAGCTCAGATGCCTGCGAGGGGGCTCGGTCTCCCAGGGACACAGGCGCACCACCCCGAGCTTGCACAGAACATCCTCTCGTGTCCTGGGGGAGTGAGGCGCAGGGGACACTGCTCACCTAACCCTGGGTGACAGGCTGGGGGTCCCCACAGCCACCTCTGCTGCCCACGGCGGCACCTCAGGGTGCGTCTCACCTGCCCCAGGCTGCACAGCTGGAGCTCGTGTCCAGAGCTCATGCCTCTCCCTCGGAAGGTGCACGTTTCATGGGGATAGAGGCACCTCCTCGCCCTCCAGGGGACGACTGAGTGATAAGTGACCAGGAGGGGGCGACGGCCATGGGCAGGTGTAGACCACAAACCCACAGAAGCAGCCATGCGTTGACTACCAGCACAAAGCAAGCAGGCCAGATTGACCCCTGGATGCTGAGCCGTGGGGTGGAAGACCCTGGGGAGAGGCCCTCATCCACCCTGGCCACTGTCATGGAGCACCTGGTGACGCTGGAGGAGAGGCACCGCCAACGAGGGAGCAGACAAAGACTTCAGCCAGGATGACCGGCAGGGGTTGGCGCTGCGAAGCCAGGAGGGGTGCTGCACGAGGCCGGCCTCAGGTCTCCACAGACCGTGGTGCCGCAGCGGGCTGGAGCAAAACTAAAACGCCAGCGACAAAGTGGACCAGCGACAGAGGAGGGGACAGCTAGCGCCACACGTCACCCTAGTCAGGCTTGGGTTTCAGCAAAGATCAAACAGGTGTGAAGGGCGTGGAAGGCTGCATGTGCACCACTCACTGGACGCGGTGTCCAGAGTGCACACGGTCCACAGGTGGCCCTGCCCTAGGACGCACCTAAGCTTTTGGGGGCAAGTGGGCACCACGTTTGGGCCAGCAGACAACTTGTCAGCATGTGTGTTGTCTGTGCGTCTCTGTGCACGGGTCGCGTGTCGTGTGTGTGTGTGTGTGTGTGTGTGTGTAGCTGCTTCTGTGTCTTTGCATGTCTGTCTCTGTGCATGTGTGGGGTGTTTCTGTGTGTGTGCATGTGTCACACACAGAGTATCCGTGGTTGCTCAAGGAGACAGGTCCCTGCCCACCTCCCAAGCAGGTCTGAAGCTCTCTGCAATGAAGCGTTTTGGGGACAGAGGCGCTGACGTAGGAGCCTCTCTTCTCCTCTGCCGGGGCCGCCTCCTCCCTCCAGATCCGTCTTCAAGCCGACGCCTCTGAGCCACAGGACACAGGTGCCCTGTGCATGCGTAGGAGCCTAGCACACCCAGGAGTGGGCTGAGGAGTGAGGTCCTGCTGCGTGGAGGAGGGGTCTGCCAGGGCCAGTGGCACCCAGGACCACACCCACACTGTGTGCCCCACACACTGTTAGCAACTCGGGGTACAGCACAGCACCATGCAGGCGCGAAGCTGGAGGCCTGGGGCTACAGCATCCACACTCTGGGGTCAGGACCTGTAAGGTGGGGTGGAGGGGGGGCCCTGAGCCCCCAGCCCTTAAGGCTGTGATGAAAACCAGGATGCTATAAACTTTAGTGGAAACAGAAAGGGATAATGTCGGCAGGAAGGGCGTCCCCTCAGCAGACCTCCCACCCCTCTCCTTCTGGAATATTCTGCGTGGACCAGATCATCATTGCCGGGGACACGGGCCCCTGTGGTGGGGCAGGAGCTGAGCTCTGGGGACAGGGACGTCCAGGCGACCGCCTCCCGTGCTCCTCTCCCATCCAGCTGTTCCTGAGAGCCGGGTGAAGGCCAGGGACAGGGATCAGAAGCTCCCTGCAGGGAGGTGGCAAGTGCCTGGGCAGCTCGTGAGGGCCGAGGGCAGGGTCCCGGCCTCAGGCTGGCTGTGGGCAGTGAGGTCCCCGAGAGGCCTGGTCCCGTGCCATCCCCACACTCGGACTGCAGTTCCACCTCTTTGGTGAGGGCTGAAGAGATGTCCAGCCTCTCCCCCTTAGTGCCCTGCGCCTTGCTGCCCCGGTCCGTGAGCCTGGGCCTATCTTCCCAGGGCACACGACGCTGACAGCCCTGCTGGGCTCTCGGACAGGACCACCTCCACGGAGAAGCCCTCGGTTGGGCAGCTCCTAGCCCTGCTCCATGCTCTCCTGCCCTGCAGCCCGCTCCTCCCTGAGCCCAGGGCAGCACAGGGCTGGGGTTCAGCAGTGGCACTGGGCACAGTGGACCTGTCCTGAGGCTGCTTGATTTGGAGCTTTTCCACTGACAGACTGCAGCTTCCCAGGGTCCTGTGCTGGCCCCACGCCGCCTCAGCAGCACTCTGAATCTACCGAGTTCAGGTTCCTCTCGGGAACACCCAGGACATGGGCTCCACTCCAATGAGGCCAGCTCTGGGCGTCCACAGAAATCCTCCATGCTGCTCACACACACCCGCACGGAGGAGGGTTAGATTCTGCAGTAGCAGCTACCAGTGTGCAGTCAGATATTCTGTAAGAGACACACCCAGCGGGGGTGGTCCCAACCCCGAGCCAGCACAGGACTGAGAGAGGCCTGGATCCCTTCGGTCTCATCGTCACCGCCCGTCTGGGGAGATACCCCCTCCACCCCAGCACAGGGTCAGATCCCTCCGAGGAGAGACACCACTCCCCAGCCCGACACCTGGCTGGGTTCAGCTGAGCTCTACTCTGGATCCGCACAGGGCATCTGATTATAGGAACATTGGGCTCTGGCTCTTCCCACCTCTTATTTTTCTATTGCAAGCCAAGCTGAAGGCATCCAACAGAAATCCCGGAGCCTGGGGGCAGCTGAGCACAGGAGGTGGCTTGCAGGGTGCTAAGAATAGCCCACAGTCTCAGGTCTTAGTAAGTGCAGTCCTGTGGGAGGCCAGGCAGTGGCAGGCAAGGAGCCCCCAGCTCTGCTTCTGCAGCACCAGCTCCCGGGCTGGACGCTGGGCCCCAGCCCCCAGGCACAGGCTGCAGCCCACACCAGAGTCAGCACCGCTGACTCCAAAACAGCCCACACCCTGGAGGAGCCAAGTGCAGTGCTCCCCTGGCTGTGGGCAGCGTGTGTGGACTGTGCCCGGTGTCCTCCCCGTCCCTCCCCAGAGCCTCACAGCCACTGCTCTGTCCTCCACTGGGCAGGTGACCCAGCTGGACTCTCCTCTGCCCGCTCCTGGCCCTGGGCCTCCCTTGGCTTCTCCCACAGCAACGTCCCAGGCCTGGTCTCCTGCTCCCCTCCACCCCAAGTTCTCAAGACTCCTGGCCTGTCCACGGCCGGGCTCTCCTGGGATCCCGGCCAGAGGGAGGGGCTCCAGCAAGGAACAGCAGTAGGCCTGGCTCTTGGGGTCCCGCCCCACCCTGACAGGCTTCGCACCCTCCTGTGGCCAGCCACCACCTCGGGGGTCCTCGCTGCCCTGTGCCCGCTAGGCCTCCTGTTCATTCCCTGTGTGTCTGCAGAGCCGCAGTCCCTGCACTCAGCAGCCCGGAGCATGCTGGGTACCCGCGGGAACCACCAGCAAATCCCAGGGAGGGGAGAGCACTGCATCCCAAGGGAACGTGGGACAGTTTGCTGACAGACCCTAAATTCCGCTTTTCCAGACCTCGCAGGGATACTGTTACCAACGCTGTGTTATGGTGCAGGGTTCACGCAAACATAAAAACTCAAATACTGTTTTATGGGTGACTATTCCCACACAACGAAGCCTTCAACCTGAGGGCACCTGCTTCAGAAATCCCCTGATCCTGAATGTGACAGCGGGCGGAACCACACTTCCACTTGACGCGGGTGCCACAGGCTGCCCAGAGGCCTCAGGCCTCGTGGTCTCGCAGGACCACTTCTGGCTTTGCGAAGTAATTACCACATTTCTTAAAAAGCAGCTTTGTGTTTGGGGTCCTTGTGTCACCCAACCCAGGAGCCCAGCGTGTGGTGATGGTTCTGTGGCACATGTGGTGTGTGTGACCTGGATAGGCTGCATGTCTGCGGCCATGAGTACAACAAGGTACTGAGGTCAGGCCTCAGCTGGGCAGTGGCCTCACACGGGGCAGAGGAGCGAGGGGGCCCTGAGCGGCTGGAAGGCTGAGGCAGGCATGTGTGAGTGTGAGTGAGGACGTGTGGAACCTGCCAGGCGGCCACAGGGTCCCTGCAGGGGGAGTGGATGCCAGCAGTCCTGACCCCGGGGACCCAGGACTGAGTGCCGGCCCCACAGTTCATCGCACTGGTGGCTGACAGAGGTGCTGGATTGGCCAGTACGATGCTGCTGTCACACGTGTCACACCCATGTGGCCTTCTCTTGCAGTGATGTGCACCTGCCTGGGGACCTTGTAGTGTCTGTCCAGGACTGGCCGCCCCCCACAGAGGCAGCTGCCAGGGCACGGGGCCAACACTGGCTTCCTATGATGGAGCCCAGATCTCCCTGTGTCAGAGTCACGCGCAGAGGGATCTACACATGCAGTGGGGACTGGACAAGGGGCGAGCTGGCAGGGGCCAGGCGCAAGCGCTGTCCAGGTCCCGGGAGCTCCGGTCACCAGCAGTCTGGGCCCCGGGGACACGGGCCAGGGGCTGACTGTGCAGGGGCCTCTTCCTCAGGAGGCTGCTCAGGTGGCCCAATCCCTTCCAGTAACCAAGGGCGACAGGAGTGCGTGTCAGGTGGGGACAGGGGCAGGAGGGGAGCAGGGCACCCAGCTGGACCTCACTTGGGACTTGGCTGAGACACGAGCTCTGGAAGACAATGTGCGGCGGTGCCTGTGGGGATGGAGCGGGTCCCTCCTGGGCCCTGAGAAGCAGAGGACCCAGGACCTGTGGGCAGCAGCAGAGGAGGGGGCTGCCCAGAGTCCCTGAGGGCGCCCTCCGGGCACATGTCTGGCCGGAAGCTGCTGGGCAGGGCAGTAGTGTGGGTGATTACTGGGAGTCGCACACCCTCCACCATGGGAGGAGCACAGCCATGCCGAGACAAGGCTCGGGCTTCCTGGGTGCTGGTTACATTCTCTCCCTTCCCCCTCAGTGACAGCCAGAGCCTGCTGGAGAGGGAGCATGGGAGCCCGGCTGTGGGCTTCACAGAGCGGACAGCCCTGGACATGCAGGCTCCCAAGTGCTCGGAGGGGATGCTGAGGGAGGCAAAGGAAGAAACGGCAGGGCAGGAAGGGAAGGGATTGCTCAGAGAAGCTGTTCAATGCAATTTCCTACTCCCATCCCCAAAGTGGCTTTCACTCCACATCCCCTGTTCAGATCTTTGTGCCCATTTCAGAGCAACTGCCTCACAGCAGAGGCCCTCAGAGCACACCACCCGAGAACACGCGCACACACGTGTGCATGCACATGTGTGAACACATGCTGTGCACCACATGCATGCACACACGTGTGCAGCACCAGCTCCGGCCCAGCCCTCCCACGGAGCACCAACCGCTCTAGCACCGTGTGCTGTCGCCAGCCGGGAGGAGGCAGGGCTGCGGGACACTCACGGCTATTCGCAGGACCGACGCCTTCACGGAGGTCCATTTGTCCTGCCTCCGATCGATGACCAGGATGAATCCGATGCCAGCATCCTGCAGGCTAAAACGAGGAGAGTTGCTCGCAATTAGTTTGTGCAGGGGCATCCGGCTTCCACCCCCGTGCCATTCTGCTGAGGAACACGCCTGCCAGGGCCGGGCAGCCCCACCCCGGCACGTCCAGGGCCTGCTGTCCTCTAAGGGGTGCCGGTCACATTCAGCCTGCGATCGGGCGCATCCTCTCACAGACCAGCAGAGCCATCCTTCCCTGGAGCCAGGCATCTTGTCCAAGACAAAGAGCAGGTCACTTCCTCCCCCTGCGGCTGGCTTGGCTCGCTGCACCCCAAACACGCACTAGGACCCGTGCATCACGTCAGCCCCAGCATCTCAGGTCCCCATGTGCATCCACATTAGGAGGGCGCTCCGGACGCCTTCACCACCGGCTCGGGCGTGAACCCCCCAGCTCCCAAAGGCTCACACGCATCCGTCAGGAGCGCGGCGTAGGCTTTCGCCCTCTGCAGCAGCATCTGAGGCAGGGAATCGAGCTCCCTGGCTCAGCCTGGCGGCAGGAGCCTGAGTCACAGTGTGGGCACGGGAGGGTGGCTTCCGCCAGGCTTTCATGTCCAAGCCAATGGTGCGATGCCAGCAGCTGCCGCCACCAGCCAATGCATGGCAGAAGTGAGGAGACAGCCCAGGATGACATTGGCTTGCATTGCTAATTTCCAGATCTCTGAGCAGAGTCGAGCGGGCTGTTTCTGGGTTACAGTGAAATCACAATTCTGCAGAGCATTTGACATTATGCAGTCTGTAGCACTGTGTTATGAGTGCTGGGCCTCCAATCTAAGGATGCAACCGTTGCACGCAAAGTGTGTATCCCTGTGCCCTGGGCTGCGCTCACCCCACGCTGCATAACGACGGCTCCACACAGGTAGGGGGATTTGGTTCAGTAACAACCAAACACTTCCAGGTAAATGAACAAATAAACATAAGATTTCACTCAAAGCAGCCATTCTGCTGCTGATCGTACCACACAGGTTTCAGGCCCACGTGCAGCGGGTGGCTGGCAGCTGGCGAGGAGGACACAGGAGAACCTTGTGTCCGCCCCGGCAGGCCTGGACCCTCCCCGCAGCCCCGAGCAGAGTTTTGCTGCAGCTGCTCTGACCCCAGCCGCCAGTGGGCAAATCCAGCTCTGCAGCCCAGCCCAGGCCACGCGATCCCCGGCTCAGCCTGGGGTCTAGACACAGCCGGAGCAGGTGGCATCGCGGCAGCTGCCAGAGGGACAGGTGCGCTGCTGAGGGCCCAGGCACATCCTCTCTAGGGAGGCTGCAAATGTCCGGCTATCTGCCCAGCTATGCAGTCTCTGTGCAGCTGCAGAAGAGCAGGGCTCTGGAGACAGCATGGCTGATGACGCTGCCTCACCGGGTCCCTCCTCAGGGTCCTGCTGGGGCTGCCTTGGTGTCACCGAGCCAGGAGCCAGCCCTGCCGCGTCCCATGGACACAGAGCAGCAGGAGCCTCAGCCAGCAGGCCCGTAGCACGCTTTCACCAGGGCAGACCTGACCCGCAGGGCTTGCTGAGAGTCGCTGCAGGAGGGGTGTGACGGGAGGGAGGAGGGGTGGTGGCCCTGGGGACCCTCTGGTGGCCCCCATGCAGTCGGCCGAGCCACCTCCCAGTCCTCAGCAGCACAGGGCAGTGCACGACGACGGTGACTCTGACCCAGGGAGTGGTCGGCGCTGCCGCAGCTGCGGGGCCTAACTCAGGCTCTCCCGCATGTCTGAACCGAGCTTTAGCCGCAGTGGGCGGCAGTCTCAGACTCGTCTCCTCACACCCCGAGACCCCTCACTGTTCTGGCTGCCGCCCCGAGCAGCCTCCGACTCCAGCGTTTCCCCTCTGTGGCCTGCATTTGCCCCCCACGGCCTCCCCCACGGCCACAGCTCCGCGCCCCTTTCACGTGTGGCCCTCACACTGGGCCGCGCTGGCTGTCTCTCGGCTTTGCCCAGCCGCGCTCACATGCAGCCATCCCCTCCGAGGACCCCGCCTGGGGCCTCCACTCACGCGCCAAACCCTCAGCTCAGTCCCCCAACACAGAGGCCTTGCGGCACCACGGCGGCCGCACCACAGCGTCCCGAGGTGGGCGGCTGTTTCTCACAGGAAGGCAGAGTTACCAATGCTCGAGTTTGAATGGTGCGTGGAGCACGAGGAGCTGGGAGTTTCAGACGCGCAGGAATGTGCCTAGGGGACCGTGTCGCGAGCAAGCGGCCAGTTGAGGGTGCTCACTGGGCCACCTGGGGCGAGAGCGCTCGGGTGCGGCACACGGGGAGGAGGGCAGGTGGGCTCCTCATCCTGGGGAAGGGTCTTCTGCTCCTGGTGTGGCTGGGCCAAGCGTGGGACAGAGATCCACAGCCCTGCTTCCATCACCAGGGCTTCATGGTGGCCATGTGGGGCCAGGACTTAATCCCGCAGAGCACAGTGAGGGGCAGTTGTTCGCCTCGGCTGCTCCGCAGGTGGCACCGAAGGCAATGGTGAGCGGGTGACCGGCACTCCCAGCTCAGCCCACAAGCGACCGTGTCGCCTCCAAAGTCGTGGCCTTGGTAGGGGCACTGCGGCCCGGAGTCAGCCCTGAGGGTGGAGCAGGGCACAGGGCAGCCGGACATGGGGCTGGACCTGTAGGTGTGGATGCTGGGCCCCGCCTTTTTGCAGGGCCTGACCAGTCGTTTAGTGGCCGGCCCTGGGGAGGGGAGGGCAGGAGGACCTGCTAGTCCTGGGACAGGCTGGAGCGAGGGCAGCGGGGGTCCAGCCTCTGCACGCCCACTGAAGAAGAGTGGGGAGCCTGAGCCCTGCACACAGACCACGGTCACAGCCACTTTCCTCACTGCTGGGACACAATTCTTGACACCCAGAACTCAAAAGAGGAGAGGTTTAATTTGGCTCATGTTTTCGGTGTCTGGCAGGCTGACTACATGGCAGGAGGGCAGGGCAGAGGGCCCTGGCGGAGCAGAGCTGCTCAAGGCATGGAGGACAAGAAGCAGAGCGAGGCGAGGAGCCAGGAGGGCGGGGCCACGCCCAGAGACCACCTCCTCAGCCAGCCTCTGCCTCTCAACCCCACAGTGAGCTGCAAACTCCCTGCTGGGGAGGAGCATCACACCCGTGATCCGACAGTCCACCTCGCAAGGGCTGCCTGTGAGCGCACAAGGCTTGGGGACACGGAGATGGAAACCACAACACCCTCCTAGGGGTCGGCACCAATCTGCAGGTGGAGGAACCAATGCACAGAGATGTTAACACTCCAGAGCCAAAGGCAAGAGGGGAGGTGGGGCCAGGGCCCGGCGGCTGGAGCATCTTGTCCAAGGTCCCAGGGCAGGAGGCTCCATGGCAGAGGTGCTGCAGGAAGGGTGCTGGGCGCGGGCCTGGGCGTGGAGCTGCGTGGGGAGACGTGCGGAGGGCAGGAGGGACGGGAAGGGTGACGCAGACGGGAGGGGGTAAGGGAAGCAACCCTCCTGCTGCTGGGAGACGCTGCTGCGGTTGCTAAGAGAGCCTGCAAAGCCCGAACGCCTCGCCTTTCTAGGATCATCTCTGGCGCAGGGACCTCTGGAGGGCGCACGCAATTCTAAGCACAGGAGTAACCAGACAGCAGGAGGCCCCAGCGTGCTGTGACCAACGACAGCGCTGCTGTGGCACCCCTGGGGCAGGCGTGAGGCCACCCTGCTGAGGAGGAGGAGGCACAGGCTGCTGTGGACGTGGGCAGCTGGCCCCACACCCGGTCCTCCCAGGGTGGGCACGTGCGCAGAGGTAACTGGGAGCCGGGGCAGCGTCACAGGGCAGGGCCGTCCTCTGGGGCGCCCAGTTTCCGAGGTGTCCAGTCGCGTCCCCTGGGCTCAGGGGCATTAAGCAGAAGCAGGGCAGTGATTGTCACCCAAGGCCCCGAGGGCCAGGATCAGCAGACAGAGGCCTCTGGAGACTCCTGTGGTCCAGTAAGGAGCCACCACCTCGTGGGCCCCTCGGGTGGGACTGCTGGGTGCAGTGGGCGCCCGTTCACTATGCACCATGTCTTACACTGTGCCAGGAGCCTGTGCTGGCCCCGCCCAGCCCCAGAGCCACCGGGCCCAGAAGGAAATGGCGTCACAGTGGTGCACAGCTGGCTGTGGAGGGCACGCGGCCTCAGACACCACAAGTGCTTGAAGAAGACAAGGAATGACAAGAGAACTCTCCGGAAACGACTATCCTAAAACCACAGGTCCAGGCCAGCGGCCTCCGTCCCATGCTTGGCCTCGGGGACTGCTCTCACCCCGAGGAAGGCCTCCCTGAGCCCCCACCTCAGGCCCTGGTCACAGACTCCTGGCCTGGGTCTCGTCTCTCTGCCTGTGCCGTGACACCAGCTGCTCACCAGTCACTGGGAGACCAAGGCCAGAGCCGCCATCTCCCCCAGGCAGCCACACCTGCGGGCTTCCGGCCCTTGGCGTGCCCGCCACTGCCCTCTGCTGAATCCCAGGGCTCCCCGCCCCACCCACAGCTGGTCTCCAACACGGCTTGTGCCTGCTGCCCACCGTGGCCACAGCCCACCCCTGGGGGACAGCAGCTAACAGGCTCAGGCCGCTGCCTGCATCACACCCACTTCCTTCACAGCAGAAGGCCACGGTGTCCACAGGTGAGGGCCACCATCTCCTGTGGGGGAGGACACAGGGTCACGATGTCCACCTCGTCCCCAACTGAGGGGCATGGTGGCTGTGGTCACAGACCTGCACTGCCCAGCACGGGAGCTGAAACAAGGCCAGCCCCATGCAGGCCTGGGTTGTGACCTTCTTCTTCAGTGGCCACAAGAGCTCAGGGTCACCACACTAGGCAGTTATAGAAAGACAACGGTACCGAAGAATGAGGCGCTTCCTGACACGCCCCCAGCCCCAGGAGACCCCATGCCATGCCCTTCCAGCACAGCCGGACTGCGCCGTGACCTCTCTCCGCTGAGCCGGCCCATGGCCCCTCCAGTGTCTCCCCACCCATATCCGCCTCGGGTCAGGGGGTGCCTGGCTCCAGCTCCCAGAACAAAGGGCTCTCCACAGGGGTTCCGAGGCCCTCATCTCAGACCATCCTGGGCCCACTCCACGCGGCCCTGCCGGCTCCTCTGCTGACCCAGCCTGTCCCCAGGGCTCTGTGCCATGCCCCCAGGTCCCCAGGCCGGGTCCCCTCCTCCGCGTGAAGCCCCCTTGTCGCAGGCTGCTCAGCTCTTGCTCCCGCCCGCACCCCGCTCCACAGCGCCCTTCTCTGCAGTCCGCAGGCCCCGGGGCCTGTGCGCCATCCGCGGGGTGCACAGCCACGGCGCTGCCCCACCGCCCTCGGTCCCCTCGTACCCAGGGCCCTGGAGCTCACCCAGGCGATGACGGGAGAAGGGAGGAACAGACCTCTCCCGGCCGCACAGGGTCACAGGGCCACCCCTCCAGGGCTGGAGGTTTAGGCTTGCGTGGGTCATAGATGCTGGGAGATCAGACTCCATTCCCGGGAAGGGAGAGCTCAGAGCCGTCACACCAGGGTGCCGCCCGTCCAGCCGTGCCCGAGACGCCCGTTCAGTCAGGAGGGCAGCGTCCACTCTATCGCATATGTCCCACATGTGTGGACGGGACCTGTCTCCCTCAGTCCAAGACCGCACCACGGCCATCAGCACTGGCCAGGCCGAACTGGGCACCTGTCTCCGCCTATCACAGGAGGAGAGTTAAAACCTGAAGCGGAATTCTTTCTAACGTGGCAGAACTGATGCTTGGTTGAAAAGGGACAGCTACTATCCTTAAAGGCTGTTGACAGCGATGGGGTGACCTCACCCCGCTACCTACTGGGGCTGGGGTGGCCTCCCAAAGCATCCAGCGCCCAGCCCAGGCCACACACCTAGGGATGCTGGTGAGATAGGTCATGACATTCTGGAACTCCTTGTCCGGGACCTCGCTGAAGGTGGGGTAGTCGGGGAAGGTGATGACCGGGCTTCCGTCCTGGCCCCGTCCACCTGCAGAGGCGAAGCAGACACTGAGCAGAGCCCCATCCACCCTGCTCCCCAGCAACGTCCGCTACCTTCCCCAAGCCCCAGTTTCAAATGCAGTAAGAGGGGCTCTTCGGTGCCACAGTTCTTTGGTTTTGTTTTGTTGTTTTACACCATGCTGAGAACTGAGCCCAGGCCCTTCTCACTGAACAACACCCCCAGTTCTTTTCAGTTTTTATTTTGAGACAGGATCTCTACATTCTCCAGGTTGGACTCAAAGTTGTGATCTTCCTGTCTCAGCTTCCAAGAGTTCTGAGATTCCAGGCCTGCACTGCCCTACCTGGCTTGCATTTTTACTATGAAGAAATGTATGCATATTGAAGAAAAAATTCAGTGTTCTGGGAAGCGAATTGAAGCAGTCAACCGTTACTTCTGCCGGGGTGGCCAACCCCACGCTTCTCCCTTCCCTCACGTCCCCTCTCCTCTGCGCCTTTCCACACTCAGACGTGTCTGCGTGGACAGACGGCTCACACTCTGCCTCGTCACGACCTGACCCCTGCTGCGCTGCGTGGCACCCAGGTGGCGTACCTGCCCTAATGCCTGTCCAGGCTGCGGCAGGTGCTCAGCAGGAGGACAGGCAGGGTGCGCACACACACGCACACACGTGTGCACACATATTCCCACCCACACACGTCCTGGAGGCTCCAATGCCATGGCCCAGGTGAGAGCATCCTCACACTTGGCCCCTCCTGCTTTTGCAGGGGATGGTGGACTTCAGCGCCCGCTGGTCCTGTTCTTCCTGTGGGGGCAGCCAGGTGACCCCCAACCTTCATGGCAAGACAAATTCCCATGGCGTGAAGCCTTCTCCTTGAAGCCCTCCCTCCTGGGAGTCCCCACAGGCTTGGCTGATTAGGCCAGGCACACCGGGCCTGTGCCACTCGGGGCCCCGGCACCTGGGTGAGTGTTCCTGGGTTCTTGCTGGGTTCGATCCCCAACGTGAAGGTCTAAGGGGCGAAAGGTTGATCCAGCTGTGGTGTGTAGAGGGGCGCTTGGGGGTGACCAGTGCTAGATAAGGCCGTGGGCCCCTTGGCTGAGTGCTGGCAGCTTCATAAGCAGAGGAAGCCAGTAGGACACACAGACGCACACGTCCGATGTCTCTCACATGGATGCCCCACACTGCTTCCAGGCCCTGGCAGCAGGGCGGTCATCGCTAGACGCAGCCCTCGGCCTTGGGTCTCCAGAACCAAAGTCAACCTCTTTCTTGGGGTGCACCCAGGGCAGCGCATTGTCCAGGGCAATGGGAAGTGCCAAACCCCTGCCCTGCCCTGCCCAGCGAGTGTGAAGGTCAGCTGGCTGCTGCTGTACAGAGCAAGCGGCAGCCCCATGTGGGCGGTGCAGCTCACAGGCCCCACGCTGGGTCCCGACTCACCAGACAGGTAAGCAAAGCGCTTCCTCAGCTGCTCCTGGATGTCAGCAGCGCAGAGCGGGACGAGGTCCTGGTGCATGATCTCATCTGCAGAAAGAGAGACACAGGTCACAGGGAGGAGGCCGGCCCATGCCCTGCCATGGCATCACAGCTGGGGGCGGGGGTGTCAGCTGCCAGCAGAGGGCGCCTTGGTTCCTCTGGCACAGGGGTTGGGGGCTGGGGGCATCCATGCTTAAAATTCCTGGGAGAAACGGGAAGGGAGGAGAGGGACAGAGAGAAAGTTGGAGAGGGGAGAAGAGAGGATGGGGGAGAGGAGAAAGACTGGGACAAAGACAGAGATGGACACGGTAGAGCAGTGGACAGAAGTGGCTCTCACCGGATGAACAGACCAGGTCTCCGTCCCAATCCACTCCCGAGGCCTAGGGCAACTCCACGCAGCCTGCTGCTGAATCAGCAGACTCGGGCCATCACAACTGCCACACTCAGCCACACCAGCCCAAC